>CAWUFW010017822.1:0-246868 GCA_963921515.1 Calotriton arnoldi
AGGTTCCCCACACACTGATACCGCATCCCCAAACTGCTCAGGCCCTCCCCCTTGCCACTTGCTCTTCCACCCCCAAACCAGACGCTCTGCCTGTATGTGCCACTGGTGTGGAGACCGTGTCCCCCCCTCTGTCCTGCCCAGCTCTTCTGCCCCCCTTCCACTCCCTTGGAGTCATGCACTGCGGTGGAGTCCACAACAACCCCGTCTGACTCGGGCACTGCATTGGGGACCCAGTCCACACCATCTGCCCAGCCCACTGCAGTGGCTGCAGCACCAACACCATCGGACTTGAGCCCTGCGGTGGTGCCGGCCCCCCCTGAGTCAGACACCTCCACTGCAGTTGCCGGTGACACTCCTGCACTCACCTCACCTTCCCTGCCTCCTTCTGGCATCCCCTGATCCTGTCCCTGCGGTGCCTGGCCTGCCCCTCGTATGCCCCTCCAAGGGGGATGTCCCCTGTCGGTACCTGTGCAGGCAAGCAATTGGTGACAAGTTGTCACACATCACCCTGTTGGGACTGTGTATTTGGACTGGACATTGGCCGTAGTTTATTTTGGACTTTTGATTTCAGTTGCACACTTGCTGAATAAAGCCTCTTTTTGTTTACTTGTGGTTAATCTTTGGAGGTACATGATGTAGATGTGTAGAATCATGCATTTGCTGTTGTAATTGTGTTCAGATCAGGTAAATGAAGTTTTGCTGTGATGGGCTCCATGTGGTCCATGGGATATGTGTCCTAATCTAGTCTGGATCTATAGCATCCCTTGCTGCAGTCTGAGGGTGTAATGTTCAGCATTTGACACAGGGATGTACGTTTAGCATTTGTAGATTACCATCTTTGTCCTACACTGTTGCACATCTGTTGGGCTTACCACTGTCCAATGTTCCTAGTACCCTGACTGTGTGCCCGTCTCCACTGGACATGCAGTTTTGCACATCAATTTTGGAGGACTCATCTGTGTATACAGTACAACTGGATTGCCACGTGTTTTGGGTGTATGCAGATGACTGACGTGACACTCCGTACCCAGGCTGATGTGAGCAGAGGCTTCTGTGTGTTGTAGTTGTTGACTCACTGACGGAGTGTCCTGCTGATATGTTTGAGTCGTGCACAGACAAGGTTTGGCACAGCGGACCTTCCACAGGAGTGGAGTGCCCTCATGGCTGTGTGTAATCTGGTGACATTACGTGTGCCTGTGTTGTGTGTTGTGTGAGCATGTCTGTGCATGTTCCCTTCCCTTTTCATACACAGGCTGTGTCCCTAGGGATGTTCCTGTTTGTGATGCTTGCAGAGTTGGTATGTGTTCATCCAGCATCTTGGACCTGGTTTCTCCGTGATGTGGGTGCATGGCAAACTGATGTTCATGAGGTTGTCATCCCAGGTTGTCTTTGTTGTCAGGGCTGGGGATGTGGGCAAACGCTGATGGGACACATTCAGGATTCCCCTTGGCACTTGTTGTTTACACAAGTAATGTGATTTTGAGTTTGTGGTAGCTTTCAGTGATTGTGACGCGTTGTGTGTGTGACTGCTGCCACTCCTCAGGGTCAGAGCTGCAATGTTGGAAGTTGTGTACGTGTGTTCTTTGTGTCTCACCTTGGCTTCTTCGTTGGTGTGTGACTATGGCCAGGATCCCATTGTTTGTGGTGGATTTCACATCATGCGCATGTACGGCGTACTGTGCTGTGTGTCATACATAGACGAGTCATGTTGAGTGGGCATGTGTGATGGGTTTCTGCACCTTAGTTCCCCCACCACCCCTGGGATTGTCATGGGTGCATGTGCAATATCACCAGTCCATGTGAGCTTCACTGCTGCACATTGGTGGAGATCAGGGTGTGTGGTGTTGAGTGTGCAAATGTGAGTTGTTGCACGGCTAGACCACTACCTCCATATTGGCCTTGGCTGGCAGGCCCTGCTGATTGATTGGAGCTTGTGTAGGTGTGATGGTAGGTTGTAGCTGAGGACACATGGCTGTGGTTCACAGTGTGATCAACATCTACCTTTGTCATCACAGTGGAATTGTCATGCAGGCTAGTGTCTGCACAATGTGGGGTCCCTGGGGGTAGTGCTGTGGTGGGTGTGTCTCTTGCTGTGTTAGTTGCTGTTCCTACAAGCTTGTGTGACATGTGTAATTTGGGCTCCTCTCATCTAACAATGCCAGATTGCCCACATAGGGGAATCCAATCCATGAGTTACTTGTGTGTGGCACTGTATACACATCTGTGTAATTGGGATTCAGGCCTCCTCATGTGTTGTGTGGTTGCCTGGGGACACTGGCACACACCCCCATCACCTGTTGTGTTTGATATGCAGTGTGAGTCTGCCTGTTTGTGTTAGTGCATTTGCATCACTGCATTGGCATTTCTGTAGTGTGCCATTGGCTGTATGTAGTTTGGTGATTTTCCCCTGCTCTCCCTGGGACTCCTGGGTCATCAGTCAGCACAATGATCATGGTTTGTATGTCCCATTGCTGCCATGGTATGGTATTTGTTCACCTGACATCGATCAGTCTCCACAGGTTATATACATTTGTGTGTCCATAGGTGCAGATATGTGGGTCAGCATCATGATGGTCACTTCTGTCATTGTGTAATTGGCTGATTGTTGACAATGTGGTCCCCCATGTGTGATGTTTGTATGCACATGGCCAAAACGATGTTTCTGTGACACTGCACTGTTAGCCTCGCCCAATCTATGTTGCAATGGGACACAAGCACTACTATGCCACAGATGTTTTAGTTGTTGTGTGACCAGGATTCATCCATACAGTTTGTCTTTGGCAGCTTTTACCATGCCTACACTTACCTTATGATCACCGTGGTGATGGTGCTTTGGGCCCCATTGCCACACTGATCAAAAGGTGCATCAGCCTTGGACCCCACACTTACCTTTTGGTGTCTGTGGTGATGGGGCTTTGGGCCCCATTGCCACACTGATCAAAAGGTGCATCAGCCTTGGACCCCACACTTACCTTTTGGTGACTGTGGTGATGGGGCTTTGGGCCCCATTGCCACACTGATCAAAAGGTGCATCAGCCTTGGACCCCACACTTACCTTTTGGTGACTGTGGTGATGGTGCTTTAGGCCCCATTGCCACACTGATCAAAAGGTGCATCAGCCTTGGACCCCACACTTACCTTTTGGTGACTGTGGTGATGGGGCTTTGGGCCCCATTGCCACACTGATCAAATGGTGCATCAGCCTTGGACTCCACACTTACCTTTTGGTGACTGTGGTGATGGGGCTTTGGGCCCCATTGCCACACTGATCAAATGGTGCATCAGTGATGGACTCCACACTTACCTTTTGGTGACTGTGGTGATGGGGCTTTGGGCCCCATTGCCACAGTGGCCATGGTCAGCTTGTATTGTGGAGGCCACAAACTTTTATGTGTCACACATGTGATAGTGGGTCACATTGTATGTTCATTGTCATGTTTAGTGTTGTAGGCATTTGACATGGACTACACACGCTTGTCATGTTGTTTGGGTGGATGCAATTTTCTGTGATTCCTTATGTGGGAGTATGCTGGTTGTGTCATGCATTACCCGTCCTATAAGTAGGGGTGGTGGTAGTGGCAGGCATCCTGCCCCCATGAGTGGGGATGGTAGTAGTGATAGGCATCCTGCCCCCATGAGTGGGGATGGTAGTGGTGGCAGGCATCCAGCTCCCCATGAGTGGGGATGGTAGTAGTGGCAGGCATCCAGCCCCCATGAGTGGGGATGGTAGTAGTGATAGGCATCCAGCCCCCATGAGTGGGGATGGTAGTAGTGATAGGCATCCAGCACCCCATGAGTGGGGATGGTAGTAGTGGCAGGCATCCAGGCCCCCTGGATAGTGGTGGTGGTAGTGGCAGGCATCCATCCCCCTAAGGATGGGGATGGTAGTAGTGACAGGCATCCAGCCCCCTGGATAGGGGTGGTGGTAGTGGCAGGCATCCATCCCCTAAGGGTGGGGATGGTAGTAGTGACAGGCATCCAGGCACCCATGATTAGGGGTGGTGGTAGTGACAGGCATCCAGGCCCCCTGAGTAGGGGTGGTAGTAGTGGCAGGCATCCAGCCCCTAAGGGTGGGTATGGTAGTAGTGACAGGCATCCAGGACCCCCTGGATAGTGGTGGTGGTAGTGGCAGGCATCCATCCCCCTAAGGATGGGGATGGTAGTAGTGACAGGCATCCAGCCCCCCCTGGATAGGGGTGGTGGTAGTGGCAGGCATCCATCCCCTAAGGGTGGGGATGGTAGTAGTGACAGGCATCCTGCCCCCCATGAGTGGGGATGGTAGTAGTGATAGGCATCCTGCCCCCCATGAGTGGGGATGGTAGTAGTGATAGGCATCCAGCCCCCCATGAGTGGGGATGGTAAAATTGATAGGCATCCAGCACCCCATGAGTGGGGATGGTAGTGATAGGCATCCTGCCCCCCATGAGTGGGGATGGTAGTAGTGATAGGCATCCTGCCCCCCATGAGTGGGGATGGTAGTAGTGATGGGCATCCAGGCCCCCATGAGTAGGGGTAGTGGTGGTGGCAGGCATCCATCACACCATGGGTGGGGATGGTAGTAGTGGCAGGCATCCAGCCCCCCATGAGTGGGGATGGTAGTAGTGATAGGCATCCAGCCTCCCATGAGTGGGGATGGTAGTAGTGATAGGCATCCAGCACCCCATGAGTGGGGATGGTAGTAGTGGCAGGCATCCAGCCCCCATGAGTGGGGATGGTAGTAGTGATAGGGCATCCAGCCCCCATGAGTGGGGATGGTAGTAGTGATAGGCATCCAGCACCCCATGAGTGGGGATGGTAGTAGTGGCAGGCATCCAGCCCCCATGAGTGGGGATGGTAGTAGTGATAGGCATCCAGCCCCCATGAGTGGGGATGGTAGTAGTGATAGGCATCCAGCACCCCATGAGTGGGGATGGTAGTAGTGATAGGCATCCTGCCCCCATGAGTGGGGATGGTAGTAGTGATAGGCATCCTGCCCCCATGAGTGGGGATGGTAGTAGTGATAGGCATCCTGCCCCCCATGAGTGGGGATGGTAGTAGTGATAGGCATCCAGGCCCCCATGAGTGGGGATGGTAGTAGTGATAGGCATCCAGTCCCCCATGAGTGGGGATGGTAGTAGTGATAGGCATCCTGCCCCCCATGAGTGGGGATGGTAGTAGTGATAGGCATCCAGGCCCCCATGAGTGGGGATGGTAGTAGTGTTAGGCATCCAGCCCCCATGAGTGGGGATGGTAGTAGTGATAGGCATCCTGCCCCCCATGAGTGGGGATGGTAGTAGTGATAGGCATCCAGCCCCCATGAGTGGGGATGGTAGTAGTGATAGGCATCCAGCACCCCATGAGTGGGGATGGTAGTAGTGATAGGCATCCTGCCCCCATGAGTGGGGATGGTAGTGGTGGCAGGCATCCTGCCCCCATGAGTGGGGATGGTAGTAGTGATGGGCATCCATGCCCCCATGAGTAGGGGTAGTGGTGGTGGCAGGCATCCATCACACCAAGGGTGGGGATGGTAGTAGTGGCAGGCATCCAGCACCCCATGAGTGGGGATGGTAGTAGTGGCAGGCATCCAGCCCCCATGAGTGGGGATGGTAGTAGTGATAGGCATCCAGCCCCCCATGAGTGGGGATGGTAGTAGTGACAGGCATCCAGGCCCCCCTGATTAGGGGTGGTGGTGGTGGCAGGCATCCAGGCCCCTATGGGTGTGTATGGCATTGGTGATGCCCATCCAACCCCTATGATTGTGCTGTTGCTAGTGTACGTCATTTGTGCTTCCCTGTGTGTGTGTGACATATTTTGGGGTCCGTGTAGTTAGTTTGTATTGTTGGTGTTTGACTTACCATCTGCGCCGTACGCGTCCGAACCGGTCCCGGTAATAGATGTAGAGTATAGGTAGGACCTGCGCGATGGGATTCATGGTTGGGCCGTCTCGTTCGGGTTTCGCGTGTCTTCGACTCGTACTCGTCGCTGGCTTGTTCGTCTCGTAGCCGTGGATCTTCTTGTGGCGCGAATCGGAGCTTATGTGCAACTCTCCCGGATGCTGAAACGTGCCGGACGTAGCGACGGGTTCGGCGCGTACGGAAGACGCATCGTACTAGTCCGGCCGGAAGGTGCTGTGTATTTGGGTCCGTGCGGCTCGAATCGGCGTTTGCGGATCCGGCTCGGGCGGGGAACAGGAGCTGGATTGGGTAAGTACGGCTCGCTCGGAATCTGGGCTGTTATGCGCATCGTACTTGTTCGTTCAGTGGGGTATTCGAATCGGTCGGAAAACACGCGTTCGGCTTGGTTTTTTTCCGGACGAATAGTGTTAGGTGTGCTTACTTTCATCCAATCTCTCAAGTTTAACAATGGAGGCATGCAATCACTCGGACACTAGTCATGCACTCATCTAATCAGCCAGGCACTACCCATGTAGTTATCTAAACACCCAGCCACTACCTGTTCACGGAACCAAAAACACATGGGCAGCAGCCATGTAGTCATCCAATCACTGAAACACTACTCATGCACTAATCCAATCTGTTAGGATCTATGCATGTACTTAAACAATTATGTATGCCCTATCCATGCACTCTATAAATCACCTATATACTATCTATGCACTCCTGCAATCATCCAGGCACTAGAGTTGCACTCATTTAATCATCCACCCACTATCTATGCATGTATTGAATTATTGAGCCACCAGACACTACTCATGCACTCATCCAAACACCCAGATAGTAGTGATATACTCATGCAAACACGCAGGCAGTAACTATGCAGATATGAAACGACCCATGGAGTTCTCATATACTCAGGGAATCATCCAGGCATTACTTGTATGCTCAGAGAATCACCTAGGTACTACCTATGCACCAATTCAATCATCCAGGGAGTATTCATGTATTCGAACACAAACACATGTATTTACATGTCTTGGGGGCTCATTATGATGGCGGGAGGACCGCCACCGCCAGATTGCAACTGTGGTGGGTGCAAAGACCCCCAGCCATGGATCCGCCACAGGCAAGCGTCACGATTGCCTGGCGGAGCGGTCTGCATACGTAAAATGGTGGCGGTGCCTAGCAGGCACCGTCCGCCAAATTACGATGCTGGCTACAGCCAGCCTTTCCATGGCGGCGAAACCGCCATGGAAAGGCTGGCGGGGATTGGATTGGATTGGTTTCGGGACCCGTTGCGGGCCCCCCTTGTGTTGGGGGGAGGTGTGGGTGCACTGGTGGGGTACCCATGGCACCCCCCCTACATTTCACAGCACTAAGTGGCAGGCACCGTGTGGTGCCTGCCACGTAGTGTAGTGAAATGCACAACCTGCATTTTTGGCATCGCAGCGGGTGCTGCAGTCAGCAGCACCCGCTGCAATGTTAAATTGCAAGATGCGACCACCATGGTGGCTGTCGCATCCTAATTTGGTGTGCGGGACTGCTGCATGCATGGCGGACGGTCCCACTCCCCGACACGATGGCGGATGGACTGAAGTCCGTCCGCCATCGAAATCACCCCCTTAGTGAGGAATATGTAGTCTTTTAGAACCATCTGGTGAACTATATATGAAAGCTGTGACACACTCTTTGCATGTGCTTGGAAGAATTAGTGAGCTATATGCTTTGATAGAGATGAATGTGCAGATTGTTATATGCACCGTTTCCCAAAATGTAAATCTGATACATTTAAGTAGAACAGTATTGAGATACTAAATACACCAGTAACACAGTGGTAGAGAGGCACGCAGATAGCTCTTTTGTTATGTTTTCGGATTTACAGCGTTGAGACACTGGATGTACTTCTACACTTGGGGCTAAATTTACAAGAAAGAAATGCAACGCTGAGCCACAAGCCATTTGGCTGCGCCGTGCTGCATTACTTTCAAAGCACAGGGATGCGTCATATTCACAACAATATGATGGATCCCTATGCTCTCCCCTGTGCAGGTGCACAACTGGCTGCCATGCGCAAACAAAGGTACCCTTGCACCATGATGCAAGGGTACCTGTGTTGTGGGGATGATTGTTTTTGTGCAGGAAGGTACACCTTTCTGTACAAAAACAATCATGAGAGGTATTTTCCTCTTTCTATATGTGCTGCAGAATGCAGAATTCATAGAAAGAGGAAAAACAAGGAGAAATAAAAGTATTTCTCCTCGTTGCGCCTCTCTACACCTCCCCTGGGAGGCGTAGGATTCTGACGCATTCCCAGGTTTACGAATTGCTGTAATTTTGGGAATGCGGCAGAATCCATGGGTGTTGCGTGAGACCACCCACAGCAACACCCATGGCATGCTCCTATCATGCAAAGTGCTGCATGAAAAGCCATGCAGAGTGACTTTACGTGGCCTTGTAAATATGGGGCACCACATTACGCCGCCGGTGTGTCAATAAAAGTGACGCACCTACAGTGCATGGGGCTTGTAAATACACCCCCTTGGCTTGATGTTCATTTTAAAATTTACTACAGAAGGGATAAACTGTTCTTTCACCATGTATAAGTGAGAAGTGAGACATGGTGAAGCTGTGTTGTACGACAGGGTGCTAAAATGTTAAAAGGTAACTAATAAATAAAGTTTTGTGTTTTGCTTTGGGTTTGTTATATTGAAGTAAGTGAATGTAGTAATATATCTAGGTTCATCTGTAGATTTAAAACTGCAACATAACATGAAAACTGTTTTTGTATTATGTTTAAGTCAGTAATAAAGTTGTTGGTACAATGGCTAGGGCAAAAATTAAAATATTCTTGTTTTTTTTACAGAACAATATCTACATAACTATACATAGTTAGAATGCCTACAAAAGCTTGGACGAAAAAACAACAGAAGCAACTACAGTATGTTTGCAGAAATGAGTTACAAAGGGGCACAATGCAGAAAAAGTGGTGAAAGAAAAAAGAGCTACTGGTAAGATTACAAAGTCATTTCTTGAAAATATATGTGGACATTTGAAAATATTACAAAATAAAATAAATACAATTATGACTATGAGAAACAATAAGAGTGGACAAAGTGTACATTGCAAGAACAGAAAAGATTGTAACAATGATGGACATATCTTAACCAGGAGACAGAAGCAGTTTAAGGAAATCAGAGCCATGATGTTTCGTAGTAGAGTGGTTGGAAACCTACTGAGAACTATGAAGGAGTGTAGAAGAAGGAGAGATGCACTGAAACAGAAAGAACGAGTTCAGAGAGTAGTTGATAAAGCCTTTGCCTTGAAGAGGAAGCTTCTCATTTTGATTCTAAATAGAATGAAGACTCTTGACAAAATGGTGTTGTGCATGAGGAGACAAACCCAGAAGAAAAGATTAGTGAATAGAAGTAACTATAGTGTAGTTTTTAGTGGAGAATGGATACATACTTCTAGTACAGAGCCTTTCTTTAATTAAGAATTAATTAAGAAAGCTATCTCTAGGATAACACATTAGTTCATGCTATTAATTAAAGAGGACAATGTTATGAAATTAAGAATGGCAGTCCTATAGCAAAAGAAGTGATGGTACCTAGAAATATAGAAGACGTTATTGAAGAAGAGGTACAAGGAAGGCGCAGTCATGCCCCTGTATACAAATGGAATTGTACTAGTGTTTGTAGTATTAGACAGCAATCCATTGATATATTAAGAAAATTCCTTTGTATATTTCCAAGGCGAAGTTTAAAACACAAAATAAGTACTTTACAAGGTTTGGATCCTTGCAAGCTGAGAAAACATACAAATTTGCAGGGACACTCACTAGCTATTTTATCAAAGAAAGTGTGCCAAAGCACCTTTCATCATTTTAAGATGTTATCTGTACACCACTCAACAATGTGTTCTTTAGTTATGATACTGTACTATGTGAAACTCCTGCTTTATGGTTAGGAAAACTGAATAGTGCACTTTTGCAGGGTACTGTGGCAGAGGTAGAAAAGGTTTGTGATGATGTAGTTTCGTTTGTTTGGTCAAGAACAAGACTGTAGGGAAATTGAAGAGTTGATAACAGGAGGAGTCGCAGAACAGGACACAGGTACTACAATTGATAGTTTTGAAGAAGAGATTAAAAAATTTAAGACAGTATGGGCCCGATTACGATGGCGGGCGGAAGCACATCCGTGGTGCTGGCGGGGGCGGAAAATGCCCTTTTCCGCACTCCAGCAGCAGTCCTCCCGCCCGCCATATTACGATGGGCAAACATAGCCCATTTTCCATCCGCTGCGTAGCCAGGAGAACCGCCAGATTTTTGCGCCCGCCACCGCGGCGGAGTGAGCCAATAGGGACTCACCGCCGTGCGGAATGACGTTCCGTCTGCCGTACAAATCACGATGCCGCAAATAGCCCATCACACCGCAGCGGAGAATCCACCCACCCAGAGACGGCGGAAACACGGCAGCGGAGCGCGAAACCAGACTCCCGGTCCCCTCCACCCGGTCATGATCGCAATGGATCCAGCACTCCAAGCCCTTCCGGTGCTGTACCTCCTCCACTACCAGCAAATAATGCACCGTTGCGGACAACAACGCAGGTACGCAAATACACAACTCCGCACACAACCACAACACACAACTCATGTGCCGAGCCATGGTTCCTGTCCACATCAGACACTCTGGTGGTGACAGGAACATATCCCCCAGTGTACTCACACATGTCCTGCCTGCTAGAAATCCACACCTCCGCATCCGGGTCACCCATCAACCCCGAAATCATAGCAATGTCCCGGTCACGTCACCGCAGCGGTGAAGACGCAGGAAAACCTGCGCACAATGTAGTAGGCAGGGCCTTCGCCAGGCATGGGCAGTCCCCAAAGATTCACAGGGCTCCACCTTCACCCTTCCCACACTACTCACCCCACACCCATCTGAGAACATGCTGTGTGCCCCTCCTGTGCCCCCCATGCACAATTAATCTGCCAGGTGCAGCCAGACCTTGCACCGCACACATCAAAGGACAAGGGAGAATGACTGGGAAGGTGGGGGTGAAGAGGAACACCCTGCACAGAAGCCCAGGGGCAGGACAACCCTCCTCCTCACACCAACCTTCCACCCCTGTGAAGCCAACTGAGTATGACCACAAAATGAAGACTCACACTACCCATGATGAACATCCAATGAACTGTTCACACTGCCTGTCAAGTCACTCACAAACACCCCACACTGACACCCAGCCACATACCCATACCATAGGCCACCAGCAATGGAGGACAACAAATGTGCAAGCCAAAGGTTAAGTGGACAGTGCCGGAAAACCATGGATCAAGCCACATAGCATCTGTACATCACATGCAAGAGAAGGAACATATCACACCACCCTTGGGCCATCAAATCAGACATGGCTGGCACAGTGAGTCAAATGAAGCCAAAGTGACCTCTGTGCAACAACTCAGGGAGACATCAAGGCAGGCCATGCATAGGCACAGGAATGATAGGAAGTGTCTGAAGTCATACAGTGATCAGCCACACATCTGTCTCCACTCACTTGACATGTGTATGTCATCAGCACAACTCACATGGCACATTGTCACACTTCCTGACTGTCATACACAAGTAGGACCTTCACACATACCCCTCCCCTACCCACCTCACACCTGCAGCACAAAACACCTGTGAGAAACACACAGAATGGTCCAAATGATGGCCTGTGAGTCCAATAACAACCAATCACACTCCCTGTGGTGCATCCACAAATGTCACACCCGCACTCAGGGATGCCTGAACCAATGCTGACACAAAAATAATAGCCAAACACAAACCTCACAAACAACATCCACAGAAGTCCAACAAGCCCAGACATGTGCAGCCAAATAGTGGAAAGGCAATGTGACCACAGACAGAACAGGAGTACACATCATTGTCACTCAGTGCCAATTCCCAGACACCATACCCCAACACAAACAAGAATTGCATCATCCAAAAACAAACATGAACAACAACTGGGATCAATGGGAAAATCATCTGACACAGACTGAGACACCACACCACTCATCCAGTGAACATGGCATCACAGTGTACCACAAGCATGCACATGCACAATCCTGACAAGTGACAGGTCAAAAATAGGAGGAGAAACCACCAATGTGCACCCAAAACAAGCTCAAGAACAAGAATCCACCTTGCTGCATGTGCCAGACACACAAGTAATGCACACTACACTTGCAACACACATCTGCATGTATCACACAGCAACAACTACTCACACACAATCCCATGCAAATAGAACATCACACACACATAGCATCTGTCAGTAGAAAGAGCCAACACAGGCCAAACACTGCATACATCCACAACAAAAACACAACAGATGCACATACCAATCCATCACATAGCAAACTCAGCTGGACATCAGGGGGATGCACACCAGGCAAGTACAAGGCAACACACACTGACAGCACTGCAAGCACACCAAGCATTGTGTGCACACCAACCAAACCAGTAGCACATCTATCTGAGTGCCACACCATGAACTCCCACAACACAAATCATCACAGCACACAGAGAACATCACACTCAGGAAGGGTAGCAGTACCTCAGCAAACACACATGCAGCTGAACCATCACCCACAGATGCACAACTAAGGGAGACGCAGGGGCAAACAACATGATCAGAGGACTGTGCTGCTCAAACATGTGCACTGCACAGGAGCAACCATGACTGCAAAACAGTCAAAGAAAACAACACATAACTAATTTGGGCAACTGCCCTGAGTGGCACATTGGCCCTGTACACATGTCAGCCACACACAGCATAGTGTCACACAATGAAGTGGTGGGGAGGCTCACACACTGGCAAGCCATGGGGTGGAAGACATGAGATTTAAGTGGTGTGTACGTCAGTAGTGGACAGGTGAGGAGTGAACAGTACACAAACACATATAGGAGTTAGACACAATATATAGGCATCAGAAGCACATATAGGGGATGGCCTCACTCCACATGCCGCATTCCATACTGGAGCCAAAAATGGGTCAAGTGACAGCAATGCATGAGAACAATCACAAATAATGTCAGTGTGGCTGAGCAGGTCTGCACAGTGAGCACAAACAATAACAAGACACATGGCTGAGCAACAAAACACAACACAGACTTGGCAGGCACACACACTGCATACTCACAACTGGCAGCGACAACAAGTAGGTGTCCCCCAGGAGTGCAAGGACACAACAACACACTGCACAGTGCCCAACCTACAACTCCTACATGTGCCCACTATCTGAAGCACATGGCAGACAATTGAAACAAACAGGCACTCATTACCTGGATCATACATGTGTGCAGTTGGCATTGCAGGGGCACACACACATCAACACTACTGACAATGACAGCCCATTCGCTCTGTATGACCACTCAAGTTCACATATTCAAATGTACCCCGTGTGACTAGGTAGACAGGCCTACACAAGATGACCACACATCAACACTGCTGTTCACACATCAAGAAAGATCACACAGATATGATGGACCCTGGCCACCCCGCAAGTAATCCTGTGGATAGAAATCACCCCTGTTGTGGCATTGCCTCATAACATGACATGTGTACAAAGTAGCAAACCTGACCATAGAGTGATTAGGATAAGAGTAGATCATCACAAACAACCATCATTGCACCCTCAGGCCTCACAGTCCTGAAGAACTAAAGTGCCTGTCACCCCTGCCAAACCCTGAAAAAGTAAAAACAACCAATTGGCAATGTTGAAGTGGCATACAGAGCATGTGTCACATGAAACCATACCCATACATAAAACCTCTTATTTAGCAAGGACACAGACAAAGCAGACAACAGGAGTAACTGTCTTTATTACATATTACTCAGATAGGCACCAAAGGTAGAAAACAGCAAGGCCATTGGCCAGTCCATAGTTCAAAGTAGGCACATGTGTGCATGAGAACCTGCACAGGGAATGGGCATCCAAAGTCACAAACAGCAAGGCCATTGGCCAGTCCATAGTTCAAAGTAGGCATATGTGTGCATGAGAACCTGCACAGGGAATGGGCATCCAAAGTCACAAACAGCAAGGCCATAGGCCAGTTCATAGTTCAAAGTAGGCATATGTGTGCATGAGAACCTGCACAGGGAATGGGCATCCAAAGTCACAAACAGCAAGGCCATTGGCCAGTCCATAGTTCAAAGTAGGCACATGTGTGCATGAGAACCTGCACAGGGAATGGGCATCCAAAGTCACAAACAGCAAGGCCATAGGCCTGTCCATAGTTCAAAGTAGGCACATGTGTGCATGAGAACCTGCACAGGGAATGGGCATCCAAAGTCACAAACAGCAAGGCCATTGGCCAGTCCATAGTTCAAAGTAGGCACATGTGTGCATGAGAACCTGCACAGGGAATGGGCATCCAAAGTCACAAACAGCAAGGCCATAGGCCAGTACAAATCTAACGTAGGCACATGTGTGCATGAGAACCTGACCAGGGAATGGGTAACACCGTACACTGCCATGGGAATGAGCACAGCTCTGGGGATACAAATGGGCAGTCCAGGCACAGCTGTGTGAGCGATGGGATGGGTTTGGGAGGGGGACTTAGCCTCACACTTGGCTGTCAGTTGAACTGGGAGGTGGCTTATTGTCGGGGCCAGTTGCAGGACTGGACCTGGGAGAGAGAGGACCAGCTGAGGTAGAGGCATCAGTGGCTTTGTGAGCCGGAGGGCTGCTTGGACCGGGTGGCAGCTTGGCACGGGGAGGCGGAGACATGCTGCCGTGAGACACAGTGTGTGCATGGGGCTTGTAAATACGCCCCCTTGGCTTGATGTTCATTTTAAAATTTACTACAGAAGGGATAAACTGTTCTTTCACCATGCATAAGTGAGAAGTGAGACATGGTGAAGCTGTGTTGTACGACAGGGTGCTAAAATGTTAAAAGGTAACTAATAAATAAAGTTTTGTGTTTTGCTTTGGGTTTGTTATATTGAAGTAAGTGCATGTAGTAATATATCTAGGTTCATCTGTAGATTTAAAACTGCAACATAACATGAAAACTGTTTTTGTATTATGTTTAAGTCAGTAATAAAGTTGTTGGTACAATGGCTAGGGCAAAAATTAAAATATTCTTGTTTTTTTTTTACAGAACAATATCTACATAACTATACATAGTTAGAATGCCTACAAAAGCTTGGACGAAAAAACAACAGAAGCAACTACAGTATGTTTGCAGAAATGAGTTACAAAAGGGGCACAATGCAGAAAAAGTGGTGAAAGAAAAAAGAGCTACTGGTAAGATTACAAAGTCATTTCTTGAAAAGATATGTGGACATTTGCAAATATTACAAAATAAAAAAATACAATTATGACTATGAGAAACAATAAGAGTGGACAAAGTGTACATTGCAAGAACAGAAAAGATTGTAACAATGATGGACACATCTTAACCAGGAGACAGAAGCAGTTTAAGGAAATCAGAGCCATGATGTTTCGTAGTAGAGTGGTTGGAAACCTACTGAGAACTATGAAGGAGTGTAGAAGAAGGAGAGATGCACTGAAACAGAAAGAACGAGTTCAGAGAGTAGATGATAAAGCCTTTGCTTTGAAGAGGAAGCTTCTCATTTTGATTCTAAATAGAATGAAGACTCTTGACAAAATGGTATTGTGCATGAGGAGACAAACCCAGAAGAAAAGATTAGAGAATAGAAGTAACTATAGTGTAGTTTTTAGTGGAGAATGGATACATACTTCTAGTACAGAGCCTTTCTTTAATTAAGAATTAATTAAGAAAGCTATCTCTAGGATAACACATTAGTTCATGCTATTAATTAAAGAGGACAATGATATGAAATGAAGAATGGCAGTCCTATAGCAAAAGGAGTGATGGTACCTAGAAATATAGAAGATGTTATTGAAGAAGAGGTACAAGGAAGGCGTAGTCATGCCCTGTATACAAATGGAATTGTAGTAGTGTTTGTAGTATTAGACAGCAATCCATTGATATATTAAGAAAATTCCTACGTATATTTCCAAGGCGAAGTTTAAAACACAAAATAAGTACTTTACAAGGTTTGGATCCTTGCAAGCTGAGAAAACATACAAATTTGCAGGGACACTCACTAGCTATTTTATCAAAGAAAGTGTGCCAAAGCACCTTTCATCATTTTAAGATGTTATCTGTACACCACTCAACAATGTGTTCTTTAGTTAGGAGGCTGTACTATGTGAAAACTCCTGCTTTATGGTTAGGAAAACTGAATAGTGCACTTTTGCAGGGTACTGTGGCAGAGGTAGAAAAGGTTTGTGATGATGTAGTTTTGTTTGTTTGGTCGAGAACAAGACTGTAGGGAAATTGAAGAGTTGATAACAGGAGGAGTCGCAGAAGAGGACACAGGTACTACAATTGATAGTTTTGAAGAAGAGATAAAAAAATTTAAGACAGTATGGGCCCGATTACGATGGCGGGCGGCAGCACATCCGCGGTGCTGGCCGGGGCGGAAAATGCCCTTTTCCGCACTCCAGCAGCGGTCCTCCCGCCCGCCATATCACGATGGGCAAACATAGCCCATTTTCCATCCGCTGCGCAGCCAGGAGAACCACCAGATTTTTGCGCCCGCCACCGCAGCGGAGTGAGCCAATAGGGACTCACCGCCGTGCGGAATGACGTTCCGTCCGCCGTACAAATCACGATGCCGCAAACAGCCCATCACACTGCAGCGAAATATCCACCCACCCAGAGACGGCGGAAACACGACAGCGGAGCGCGAATCCAGACTCCCGGTCCCCTCCACCCTGTCATGATCGCAATGGATTCAGCACTCCAAGCCCTTCCGGTGGTGTACCTCCTCCACTACCAGCAAATAATGCACCGTCGCGGACAACAACGCAGGTACGCAAATACATAACTCCGCACACAACCACAACACACAACTCATGTGCCGAGCCATGGTTCCTGTCCACATCAGACACTCTGGTGGTGACAGGAACATATCCCCCAGTGTACTCACACATGTCCTGACTGCTAGAAATCCACACCTCCGCATCCGGGTCACCCATCAACCGCGAAATCATAGCAATGTCCCGGTCACGTCACCGCAGCGGTGAAGACGCAAGAAAACCTGCGCACAATGTAGTAGGCAGGGCCTTCGCCAGGCATAGGCAGTCCCCAAAGATTCACAGGGCCCCACCTTCACCCTTCCCACACTACTCACCCCACACCCATCTGAGAACATGCTGTGTGCCCCTCCTGTGCCCCCCATGCACAATTAATCTGCCAGGTGCAGCCAGACCTTGCACCGCACACATCAAAGGACAAGGGAGAATGACTGGGAAGGTTGGGGTGAAGAGGAACACCCTGCACAGATGCCCAGGGGCAGGACAACCCTCCTCCTCACACCAACCTTCCACCCCTGTGAAGCCAACTGAGTATGACCACAAAATGAAGACTCACACTACCCATGATGAACATCCAATGAACTGTTCACACTGCCTGTCAAGTCACTCACAAACACCCCACACTGACACCCAGCCACATACCCATACCATAGGCCTCCAGCAATGGAGGACAACAATTGTGCCAGCTAAAAGTTAAGTGGACAGTGCCGGAAAACTATGGAGCAAGCCACATAGCATATGTACATCACATGCACGAGAAGGAACATATCACACCACCCTTAGGCCATCAAATCAGACATGGCTGGCACAGTGAGTCAAATGAAGCCAAAGTGAACTATGTGCAACAACTCAGGGAGACATCAAGGCAGGCCATGCATAGATCAGGAATAATAGGATGTCCGAAGTCATACAGTGATCAGCCACACATCTGTCTCCACTCACTTGACATGTGTATGTCATCAGCACAACTCACATGGCACATTGTCACACTTCCTGACTGTCATACACAAGTAGGACCTTCACACATACCCCTCCCCTACCCACCTCACACCTGCAGCACACAACACCTGTGAGAAACACACAGAATGGTCCAAATGATGGCCTGTGAGTCCAATGACAACCAATCACACTCCCTGTGGTGCATCCACAAATGTCACACCCGCACTCAGGGATGCCTGAACCAATGCTGACACAAAAACAATAGCCAAACACAAACCTCACAAACAACATCCACAGAAGTCCAACAAGCCCAGACATCTGCAGCCAAATAGTGGAAAGGCAATGTGACCACAGACAGAACAGGAGTACACAACATTGTCACTTAGGGCCAATGCCCAGACACCATACCCCAACACAAACAAGAATTGCATCATCCAAAAACAAACATGAACAACAACTGGGATCAATGGGACAATCAGCTGACACAGACTGAGACACCACACCACTCATCCAGTGAAAATGGCATCACAGTGTACCACAAGCATGCACATGCACAATCCTGACAAGTGATGGGTCAAAAATAGGAGGAGAAACCACCAATGTGCACCCAAAACAAGCTCAGGAACAAGAATCCACCTTGCTGGATGTGCCAGACACACAAGTAATGCACACTACACTTGCAACACACATCTGCATGTATCACACAGCAACAACTACTCACACACAATCCCATGCAAATAGAACATCACACACACATAGCATCTGTCAGTAGAAAGAGCCAACACAGGCCAAACACTGCATACATCCACAACAAAAACACAACAGATGCACATACCAATCCATCACATAGCAAACTCAGCTGGACATCAGGGGGATGCACACCAGGCAAGTACAAGGCAACACACACTGACAGCACTGCAAGCACACCAAGCATTGTGTGCACACCAACCAAACCAGTAGCACATATATCTGAGTGCCACACCATGAACTCCCACAACACAAATCATCACAGCACACAGAGAACATCACACTCAGGAAGGGTAGCAGTACCTCAGCAAACACACATGCAGCTGAACCATCACCCACAGATGCACAACTAAGGGAGACCCAGGGGCAAACAACATGATCAGAGGACTGTGCTGCTCAAACATGTGCACTGCACAGGAGCAACCATGACTGCAAAACAGTCAAAGAAAACAACACATAACTAATTTGGGCAACTGCCCTGAGTGGCACATTGGCCCTGTACACATGTCAGCCACACACAGCATAGTGTCACACAATGAAGTGGTGGGGAGGCTCACACACTGGCAAGCCATGGGGTGGAAGACATGAGATTTAAGTGGTGTGTACGTCAGTAGTGGGCAGGTGAGGAGTGAACAGTACACAAACACATATAGGAGTTAGACACAATGTATAGGCATCAGAAGCACATATAGGGGATGGCCTGACTCCACATGCCACATACCATACTGGAGCCAAAAATGGGTCAAGTGAGAGCAATGCATGAGAACAATCACAAACAATGTCAGTGTGGCTGAGCAGGTCTGCACAGTGAGCACAAACAATAACAAGACACATGGCTGAACAACAAAACACAACACAGACTTGGCTGGCATACACACTGCATACTCACAACTGGCAGCGACAACAAGTAGGTGTCTCCCAGGAGTGCAAGGACACAACAACACACTGCACAGTGCTCAACCTACAACTCCTACATGTGCCCACTATCTGAAGCACATGGCAGACAATTGAAACAAACAGGCACTCATTACCTGGATCATACATGTGTGCAGTTGGCATTGCAGGGGCACACACACATCAACACTACTGACAATGACAGCCCATTCGCTCTGTATGACCACTCAAGTTCACATATTCAAATGTACCCCGTGTGACTACGTAGACAGGCCTACACAAGATGCCACACATCAACACTGCTGTTCACACATCAAGAAAGATCACACAGATATGATGGACCCTGGCCACCCACGCAAGTAATCCTGTGGATAGAAATCACCCCTGTTGTGGCATTGCCTCATAACATGACATGTGTACAAAGTAGCAAACCTGACCATAGAGTGATTAGGATAAGAGTAGATCATCACAAACAACCATCATTGCACCCTCAGGCCTCACAGTCCTGAAGAACTAAAGTGCCTGTCACCCCTGCCAAACCCTGAAAAAGTAAAAACAACCAATTGGCAATGTTGAAGTGGCATACAGAGCATGTGTCACATGAAACCATACCCATACATAAAACCTCTTATTTAGCAAGGACACAGACAAAGCAGACAACAGGAGTAACTGTCTTTATTACATATTACTCAGATAGGCACCAAAGGTAGAAAACAGCAAGGCCATTGGCCAGTCCATAGTTCAAAGTAGGCACATGTGTGCATGAGAACCTGCACAGGGAATGGGCATCCAAAGTCACAAACAGCAAGGCCATTGGCCAGTCCATAGTTCAAAGTAGGCACATGTGTGCATGAGAACCTGCACAGGAAATGGGCATCCAAAGTCACAAACAGCAAGGCCATAGGCAAGTCCATAGTTCAAAGTAGGCACATGTGTGCATGAGAACCTGCACAGGGAATGGGCATCCAAAGTCACAAACAGCAAGTCCATTGGCCAGTCAATAGTTCAAAGTAGGCACATGTGTGCATGAGAACCTGCACAGGGAATGGGCATCCAAAGTCACAAACAGCAAGGCCATAGGCCAGTCCATAGTTCAAAGTAGGCAAATGTGTGCATGAGAACCTGCACAGGGAATGGGCATCCAAAGTCACAAACAGCAAGGCCATTGGCCAGTCCATAGTTCAAAGTAGGCACATGTGTGCATGAGAACCTGCACAGGGAATGGGCATCCAAAGTCACAAACAGCAAGGCCATAGGCCAGTACAAATCTAACGTAGGCACATGTGTGCATGAGAACCTGACCAGGGAATGGGTAACTCCATACACTGCCACGGGAATCAGCACAGCTCTGGAGATACAAATTGGCAGTCCAGGCACCGCTGTGTGAGCGATGGGATGGGTTTGGGAGGGGAACTTAGCCTCACACTTGGCTGTCAGTTGAACTGGGAGGTGGCTTATTGTCGGGGCCAGTTGCAGGACTGGACCTGGGAGAGAGAGGACCAGCTGAGGTAGAGGCATCAGTGGCTTTGTGAGCCGGAGGGCTGCTTGGACCGGGTGGCAGCATGGCACGGGGAGGCGGAGACATACTGCCGTGAGACACAGTGTGTGCATGGGGCTTGTAAATACGCTGCCTTGGCTTGATGTTCATTTTAAAATTTACTACAGAAGGGATAAACTGTTCTTTCACCATGTATAAGTGAGAAGTGAGACATGGTGAAGCTGTGTTGTACGACAGGGTGCTAAAATGTTAAAAGGTAACTTATAAATAAAGTTTTGTGTTTTGCTTTGGGTTTGTTATATTGAAGTAAGTGCATGTAGTAATATATCTAGGTTCATCTGTAGATTTAAAACTGCAACATAACATGAAAACTGTTTTTGTATTATGTTTAAGTCAGTAATAAAGTTGTTGGTACAATGGCTAGGGCAAAAATTAAAATATTCTTGTTTTTTTTTACAGAACAATATCTACATAACTATACATAGTTAGAATGCCTACAAAAGCTTGGATGAAAAAACAACAGAAGCAACTACAGTATGTTTGCAGAAATGAGTTACAAAAGGGGCACGATGCAGAAAAAGTGGTGAAAGAAAAAAGAGCTACTGGTAAGATTACAAAGTCATTTCTTGAAAAGATATGTGGACATTTGCAAATATTACAAAATAAAAAAATACAATTATGACTATGAGAAACAATAAGAGTGGACAAAGTGTACATTGCAAGAACAGAAAAGATTGTAACAATGATGGACACATCTTAACCAGGAGACAGAAGCAGTTTAAGGAAATCAGAGCCATGATGTTTCGTAGTAGAGTAGTTGGAAACCTACTGAGAACTATGAAGGAGTGAAGAAGAAGGAGAGATGCACTGAAACAGAAAGAACGAGTTCAGAGAGTAGTTGATAAAGCCTTTGCTTTGAAGAGGAAGCTTCTCATTTTGATTCTAAATAGAATGAAGACTCTTGACAAAATGGTGTTGTGCATCAGGAGACAAACCCAGAAGAAAAGATTAGTGAATAGAAGTAACTATAGTGTAGTTTTTAGTGGAGAATGGATACATACTTCTAGTACAGAGCCTTTCTTTAATTAAGAATTAATTAAGAAAGCTACTCTAGGATAACACATTAGTTCATGCTATTAATTAAAGAGGACAATGTTATGAAATGAAGAATGGCAGTCCTATAGCAAAAGAAGTGATGGTACCTAGAAATATAGAAGACGTTATTGAAGAAGAGGTACAAGGAAGGCGTAGTCATGCCCCTGTATACAAATGGAATTGTAGTAGTGTTTGTAGTATTAGACAGCAATCCATTGATATATTAAGAAAATTCCTACGTATATTTCCAAGGCGAAGTTTAAAACACAAAATAAATACTTTACAAGGTTTGGATCCTTGCAAGCTGAGAAAACATACAAATTTGCAGGGACACTCACTAGCTATTTTATCAAAGAAAGTGTGTCAAAGCACCTTTCATCATTTTAAGATGTTATCTGTACACCACTCAACAATGTGTTCTTTAGTTAGGAGGCTGTACTATGTGAAAACTCCTGCTTTATGGTTAGGAAAACTGAATAGTGCACTTTTGCAGGTTACTGTGGCAGAGGTAGAAAAGGTTTGTGATGATGTAGTTTCGTTTGTTTGGTCGAGAACAAGACTGTAGGGAAATTGAAGAGTTGATAACAGGAGGAGTCGCAGAACAGGACACAGGTACTACAATTGATAGTTTTGAAGAAGAGATTAAAAAATGTAAGACAGTATGGGCCCAATTACGATGGTGGGCGGAAGCACATCCGCGGTGCTGGCGGAAAATGCCCGTTTCTGCACTCCAGCAGCGGTCCTCCCGCTCGCCATATTACGATGGGCAAACATAGCCCATTTTCCATCCGCTGCGTAGCCAGGAGAACCGCCAGATTTTTTTGCCCGCCACTGCGGCGGAGTGAGCCAATAGGGACTCACCGCCGTGCGGAATGACGTTCCGTCCGCTGTACAAATCACGATGCCGCAAACAGCCCATCACACCGCAGCGGAGAATCCACCCACCCAGAGACGGCGGAAACACGACAGCGGAGCACGAAACCAGACTCCCGGTCCCCTCCACCCGGTCATGATCGCAATGGATCCAGCACTCCAAGCCCTTCCGTTGCTGTACCTCCTCCACTACCAGCAAATAATGCACCGTCGCGGACAACAACTCAGGTACGCAAATACACAACTCCGCACACAACCACAACACACAACTCATGTGCCGAGCCATGGTTCCTGTCCACATCAGACACTCTGGTGGTGACAGGAACATATCCCCCAGTGTACTCACACATGTCCTGCCTGCTAGAAAGCCACACCTCCGCATCCGGGTCACCCATCAACCGTGAAATCATAGCAATGTCCCGGTCACGTCACCGCAGCGGTGAAGACGCAGGAAAACCTGCGCACAATGTAGTAGGCAGGGCCTTCGCCAGGCATGGGCAGTCCCCAAAGATTCACAGGGCCCCACCTTCACCCTTCCCACACTACTCACCCCACACCCATCTGAGAACATGCTGTGTGCCCCTCCTGTGCCCCCATGCACAATTAATCTGCCAGGTGCAGCCAGACCTTGCACCGCACACATTAAAGGACAAGGGAGAATGACTGTGAAGGTGGGGTGAAGAGGAACACCCTGCACAGAAGCCCAGGGGCAGGACAACCCTCCTCCTCACACCAACCTTCCACCCCTGTGAAGCCAACTGAGTATGACCACAAAATGAAGACTCACACTACCCATGATGAACATCCAATGAACTGTTCACACTGCCTGTCAAGTCACTCACAAACACCCCACACTGACACCCAGCCACATACCCATACCATAGGCCACCAGCAATGGAGGACAACAAATGTGCCAGCCAAAAGTTAAGTGGACAGTGCCGGAAAACCATGGAGCACGCCACATAGCATCTGTACATCACATGAAAGAGAAGGAACATATCACACCACCCTTAGGCCATCAAATCAGACATGGCTGGCACAGTGAGTCAAATGAAGCCAAAGTGCCCTCTATGCAACAACTCAGGGAGACATCAAGGCAGGTCATGCATAGGCACAGGAATGATAGGAAGTGTCTGAAGTCATACAGTGATCAGCCACACATCTGTCTCCACTCACTTGACATGTGTATGTCATCAGCACAACTCACATGGCACATTGTCACACTTTTTGACTGTCATACTCAAGTAGGACCTTCACACATACCCCTCCTCTACCCACCTCACACCTGCAGCACACAACACCTGTGAGAAACACACAGAATGGTCCAAATGATGGCCTGTGAGTCCAATAACAACCAATCACACTCCCTGTGGTGCATCCACAAATGTCACACCCGCAGTCAGGGATGCCTGAACCAATGCTGACATAAAAACAATAGCCAAACACAAACCTCACAAACAACATCCACAGAAGTCCAACAAGCCCAGACATGTGCAGCCAAATAGTGGAAAGGCAATGTGACCACAGACAGAACAGGAGTACACAACATTGTCACTCAGGGCCAATGCCCAGACACCATACCCCAACACAAACAAGAATTGCATCATCCAAAAACAAACATGAACAACAACTAGGATCAATGGGACAATCAGCTGACACAGACTGAGACACCACACCACTCATCCAGTGAACATGGCATTACAGTGTACCACAAGCATGCACATGCACAATCCTGACAAGTGACAGGTCAAAAATAGGAGGAGAAACCACCAATGTGCACCCAAAACAAGCTCAGGAACAAGATTCCACCTTGCTGCATGTGCCAGATACACAAGTAATGCACACTACACTTGCAACACACATCTGCATGTATCACACAGCAACAACTACTCACACACAATCCCATGCAAATAGAACATCACACACACATAGCATCTGTCAGTAGAAAGAGCCAACACAGGCCAAACACTGCAAACATCCACAACAAAAACACAACAGATGCACATACCAATCCATCGCATAGCAAACTCAGCTGGACATCAGGGGGATGCACACCAGGCAAGTACAAGGCAACACACACTGACAGCACTGCAAGCACACCAAGCATTGTGTGCACACCAACCAAACCAGTAGCACATATATCTGAGTGCCACATCATGAACTCCCACAACACAAATCATCACAGCACACAGAGAACATCACACTCAGGAAGGGTAGCAGTACCTCAGCAAACACACATACAGCTGAACCATCACCCATAGATGCACAACTAAGGGAGACCCAGGGGCAAACAACATGATCAGAGGACTGTGCTGCTCAAACATGTGCACTGCACAGGAGCAACCATGACTGCAAAACAGTCAAAGAAAACAACACATAACTAATTTGGGCAACTGCACTGAGTGGCACATTGGCCCTGTACACATGTCAGCCACACACAGCATAGTGTCACACAATGAAGTGGTGGGGAGGCTCACACACTGGCAAGCCATGGGGTGGAAGACATGAGATTTAAGTGGTGTGTACGTCAGTAGTGGACAGGTGAGGAGTGAACAGTACACAAACACATATAGGAGTTAGACACAATGTATAGGCATCAGAAGCACATATAGGGGATGGCCTGACTCCACATGCCACATACCATACTGGAGCCAAAAATGGGTCAAGTGAGAGCAATGCATGAGAACAATCACAAATAATGTCAGTGTGGCTGAGCAGGTCTGCACAGTGAGCACAAACAATAACAAGACACATGGCTGAGCAACAAAACACAAAACAGACTTGGCTGGCACACACACTGCATACTCACAACTGGCAGCGACAACAAGTAGGTGTCTCCCAGGAGTGCAAGGACACAACAACACACTGCACAGTGCCCAACCTACAACTCCTACATGTGCCCACTATCTGAAGCACATGGCAGACAATTGAAACAAACAGGCACTCATTACCTGGATCATACATGTGTGCAGTTGGCATTGCAGGGGCACACACACATCAACACTACTGACAATGACAGCCCATTCGCTCTGTATGACCACTCAAGTTCACATATTCAAATGTACCCCGTGTGACTAGGTAGACAGGCCTACACAAGATGACCACACATCAACACTGCTGTTCACACATCAAGAAAGATCACACAGATATGATGGACCCTGGCCACCCCGCAAGTAATCCTGTGGATAGAAATCACCCCTGTTGTGGCATTGCCTCATAACATGACATGTGTACAAAGTAGCAAACCTGACCATAGAGTGATTAGGATAAGAGTAGATCATCACAAACAACCATCATTGCACCCTCAGGCCTCACAGTCCTGAAGAACTAAAGTGCCTGTCACCCCTGCCAAACCCTGAAAAAGTAAAAACAACCAATTGGCAATGTTGAAGTGGCATACAGAGCATGTGTCACATGAAACCATACCCATACATAAAACCTCTTATTTAGCAAGGACACAGACAAAGCAGACAACAGGAGTAACTGTCTTTATTACATATTACTCAGATAGGCACCAAAGGTAGAAAACAGCAAGGCCATTGGCCAGTCCATAGTTCAAAGTAGGCACATGTGTGCATGAGAACCTGCACAGGGAATGGGCATTCAAAGTCACAAACAGCAAGGCCATTGGCCAGTCCATAGTTCAAAGTAGGCACATGTGTGCATGAGAACCTGCACAGGAAATGGGCATCCAAAGTCACAAACAGCAAGGCACTAGGCAAGTCCATATTCCAAAGTAGGCACATGTGTGCATGAGAACCTGCACAGGGAATGGGCATCCAAAGTCACAAACAGCAAGGCCATTGGCCAGTCAATAGTTCAAAGTAGGCACATGTGTGCATGAGAACCTGCACAGGGAATGGGCATCCAAAGTCACAAACAGCAAGGCCATAGGCCAGTCCATAGTTCAAATTAGGCACATGTGTGCATGAGAACCTGCACAGGGAATGGGCATCCAAAGTCACAAACAGCAAGGCCATTGGCCAGTCCATAGTTCAAAGTAGGCACATGTGTGCATGAGAACCTGCACAGGGAATGGGCATCCAAAGTCACAAACAGCAAGGCCATAGGCCAGTACAAATCTAACGTAGGCACATGTGTGCATGAGAACCTGACCAGGGAATGGGTAACACCATACACTGCCACGGGAATCAGCACAGCTCTGGAGATACAAATTGGCAGTCCAGGCACCGCTGTGTGAGCGATGGGATGGGTTTGGGAGGGGGACTTAGCCTCACACTTGGCTGTCAGTTGAACTGGGAGGTGGCTTATTGTCGGGGCCAGTTGCAGGACTGGACCTGGGAGAGAGAGGACCAGCTGAGGTAGAGGCATCAGTGGCTTTGTGAGCCGGAGGGCTGCTTGGACCGGGTGGCAGCATGGCACGGGGAGGCGGAGACATGCTGCCGTGGGGCTTGTAAATATGCCGCCTTGGCTTGTAAATATGCCGCCTTGGCTTGATGTTCATTTTAAAATTTACTACAGAAGGGATAAACTGTTCTTTCACCATGTATAAATGAGAAGTGAGACATGGTGAAGCTGTGTTGTACGACAGGGTGCTAAAATGTTAAAAGGTAACTAATAAATAAAGTTTTGTGTTTTGCTTTGGGTTTGTTATATTGAAGTAAGTGCATGTAGTAATATATCTAGGTTCATCTGTAGATTTAAAACTGCAACATAACATGAAAACTGTTTTTGTATTATGTTTAAGTCAGTAATAAAGTTGTTGGTACAATGGCTAGGGCAAAAATTAAAATATTCTTGTTTTTTTACAGAACAATATCTACATAACTATACATAGTTAGAATGCCTACAAAAGCTTGGATGAAAAAACAACAGAAGCAACTACAGTATGTTTGCAGAAATGAGTTACAAAAGGGGCACGATGCAGAAAAAGTGGTGAAAGAAAAAAGAGCTACTGGTAAGATTACAAAGTCATTTCTTGAAAAGATATGTGGACATTTGCAAATATTACAAAATAAAAAAAATACAATTATGACTATGAGAAACAATAAGAGTGGACAAAGTGTACATTGCAAGAACAGAAAAGATTGTAACAATGATGGACACATCTTAACCAGGAGACAGAAGCAGTTTAAGGAAATCAGAGCCATGATGTTTCGTAGTAGAGTAGTTGGAAACCTACTGAGAACTATGAAGGAGTGAAGAAGAAAGGGAGATGCACTGAAACAGAAAGAACGAGTTCAGAGAGTAGTTGATAAAGCCTTTGCTTTGAAGAGGAAGCTTCTCATTTTGATTCTAAATAGAATGAAGACTCTTGACAAAATGGTGTTGTGCATGAGGAGACAAACCCAGAAGAAAAGATTAGTGAATAGAAGTAACTATAGTGTAGTTTTTAGTGGAGAATGGATACATACTTCTAGTACAGAGCCTTTCTTTAATTAAGAATTAATTAAGAAAGCTATCTCTAGGATAACACATTAGTTCATGCTATTAATTAAAGAGGACAATGTTATGAAATGAAGAATGGCAGTCCTATAGCAAAAGAAGTGATGGTACCTAGAAATATAGAAGACGTTATTGAAGAAGAGGTACAAGGAAGGCGTAGTCATGCCCCTGTATACAAATGGAATTGTAGTAGTGTTTGTAGTATTAGACAGCAATCCATTGATATATTAAGAAAATTCCTACGTATATTTCCAAGGCGAAGTTTAAAACACAAAATAAATACTTTACAAGGTTTGGATCCTTGCAAGCTGAGAAAACATACAAATTTGCAGGGACACTCACTAGCTATTTTATCAAAGAAAGTGTGCCAAAGCACCTTTCACCATTTTAAGATGTTATCTGTACACCACTCAACAATGTGTTCTTTAGTTAGGAGGCTGTACTATGTGAAAACTCCTGCTTTATGGTTAGGAAAACTGAATAGTGCACTTTTGCAGGGTACTGTGGCAGAAGTAGAAAAGGTTTGTGATGATGTAGTTTCGTTTGTTTGGTCCAGAACAAGACTGTAGGGAAATTGAAGAGTTGATAACAGGAGGAGTCGCAGAACAGGACACAGGTACTACAATTGATAGTTTTGAAGAAGAGATTAAAAAATTTAAGACAGTATGGGCCCAATTACGATGGTGGGCGGAAGCACATCCGCGGTGCTGGTGGGGGCGGAAAATGCCCGTTTCTGCACTCCAGCAGCTGTCCTCCCGCCCGCCATATTACGATGGGCAAACATAGCCCATTTTCCGTCCGCTGCGTAGCCAGGAGAACCGCCAGATTTTTTTGCCCGCCACTGCGGCGGATTGAGCCAATAGGGACTCACCGCCGTGCGGAATGACGTTCCGTCCGCCGTACAAATCACGATGCCGCAAACAGCCCATCACACCGCAGCGGAGAATCCACCCACCCAGAGACGGCGGAAACACGACAGCGGAGCGCGAAACCAGACTCCCGGTCCCCTCCACCCGGTCATGATCGCAATGGATCCAGCACTCCAAGCCCTTCCGGTGCTGTACCTCCTCCACTACCAGCAAATAATGCACTGTCGCGGACAACAACGCAGGTACGCAAATACACAACTCCGCACACAACCACAACACACAACTCATGTGCCGAGCCATGGTTCCTGTCCACATCAGACACTCTGGTGGTGACAGGAACATATCCCCCAGTGTACTCACACATGTCCTGCCTGCTAGAAATCCACACCTCTGCATCCGGGTCACCCATCAACCGCGAAATCATAGCAATGTCCCGGTCACGTCTCCGCAGCGGTGAAGACGCAGGAAAACCTGCGCACAATGTAGTAGGCAGGGCCTTCGCCAGGCATGGGCAGTCCCCAAAGATTCACAGGGCCCCACCTTCACCCTTCCCACACTACTCACCCCACACCCATCTGAGAACATGCTGTGTGCCCCTCCTGTGCCCCCCATGCACAATTAATCTGCCAGGTGCAGCCAGACCTTGCACCGCACACATTAAAGGACAAGGGAGAATGACTGTGAAGGTGGGGGTGAAGAGGAACACCCTGGACAGAAGCCCAGGGGCAGGACAACCCTCCTCCTCACACCAACCTTCCACCCCTGTGAAGCCAACTGAGTATGACCACAAAATGAAGACTCACACTACCCATGATGAACATCCAATGAACTGTTCACACTGCCTGTCAAGTCACTCACAAACACCCCACACTGACACCCAGCCACATACCCATACCATAGGCCACCAGCAATGGAGGACAACAAATGTGCCAGCCAAAAGTTAAGTGGACAGTGCCGGAAAACCATGGAGCAAGCCACATAGCATCTGTACATCACATGCAAGAGAAGGAACATATCACACCACCCTTAGGCCATCAAATCAGACATGGCTGGCACAGTGAGTCAAATGAAGCCAAAGTGCCCTCTATGCAACAACTCAGGGAGACATCAAGGCAGGTCATGCATAGGCACAGGAATGATAGGAAGTGTCTGAAGTCATACAGTGATCAGCCACACATCTGTCTCCACTCACTTGACATGTATATGTCATCAGCACAACTCACATGGCACATTGTCACACTTTTTGACTGTCATACACAAGTAGGACCTTCACACATACCCCTCCTCTACCCACCTCACACCTGCAACACACAACACCTGTGAGAAACACACAGAATGGTCCAAATGATAGCCTGTGAGTCCAATAACAACCAATCACACTCCCTGTGGTGCATCCACAAATGTCACACCCGCAGTCAGGGATGCCTGAACCAATGCTGACACAAAAACAATAGCCAAGCACAAACCTCACAAACAACATCCACAGAAGTCCAACAAGCCCAGACATGTGCAGCCAAATAGTGGAAAGGCAATGTGACCACAGACAGAACAGGAGTACACAACATTGTCACTCAGGGCCAATGCCCAGACACCATACCCCAACACAAACAAGAATTGCATCATCCAAAAACAAACATGAACAACAACTGGGATCAATGGGACAATCAGCTGACACAGACTGAGACACCACACCACTCATCCAGTTAACATGGCATTACAGTGTACCACAAGCATGCACATGCACAATCCTGACAAGTGACAGGTCAAAAATAGGAGGAGAAACCACCAATGTGCACCCAAAACAAGCTCAGGAACAAGATTCCACCTTGCTGCATGTGCCAGATACACAAGTAATGCACACTACACTTGCAACACACATCTGCATGTATCACACAGCAACAACTACTCACACACAATCCCATGCAAATAGAACATCACACACACATAGCATCTGTCAGTAGAAAGAGCCAACACAGGCCAAACACTGCATACATCCACAACAAAAACACAACAGATGCACATACCAATGCATCGCATAGCAAACTCAGCTAGACATCAGGGGGATGCACACCAGGCAAGTACAAGGCAACACACACTGACAGCACTGCAAGCACAACAATCATTGTGTGCACACCAACCAAACCAGTAGCACATATATCTGAGTGCCACATCATGAACTCCCACAACACAAATCATCACAGCACACAGAGAACTTCACACTCAGGAAGGGTAGCAGTACCTCAGCAAACACACATACAGCTGAACCATCACCCACAGATGCACAACTAAGGGAGACCCAGGGGCAAACAACATGATCAGAGGACTGTGCTGCTCAAACATGTGCACTGCACAGGAGCAACCATGACTGCAAAACAGTCAAAGAAAACAACACATAACTAATTTGGGCAACTGCCCTGAGTGGCACATTGGCCCTGTACACATGTCAGCCACACACAGCATAGTGTCACACAATGAAGTGGTGGGGAGTCTCACACACTGGCAAGCCATGGGGTGGAAGACATGAGATTTAAGTGGTGTGTACGTCAGTAGTGGACAGGTGAGGAGTAAACAGTACACAAACACATATAGGAGTTAGACACAATGTATAGGCATCAGAAGCACATATAGGGGATGGCCTGACTCCACATGCCACATACCATACTGGAGCCAAAAATGGGTCAAGTGAGAGCAATGCATGAGAACAATCACAAATAATGTCAGTGTGGCTGAGCAGGTCTGCACAGTGAGCACAAACAATAACAAGACACATGGCTGAGCAACAAAACACAAAACAGACTTGGCTGGCACACACACTGCATACTCACAACTGGCAGCGACAACAAGTAGGTGTCTCCCAGGAGTGCAAGGACACAACAACACACTGCACAGTGCCCAACCTACAACTCCTACATGTGCCCACTATCTGAAGCACATGGCAGACAATTGAAACAAACAGGCACTCATTACCTGGATCATACATGTGTGCAGTTGGCATTGCAGGGGCACACACACATCAACACTACTGACAATGACAGCCCATTCGCTCTGTATGACCACTCAAGTTCACATATTCAAATGTACCCCGTGTGACTAGGTAGACAGGCCTACACAAGATGACCACACATCAACACTGCTGTTCACACATCAAGAAAGATCACACAGATATGATGGACCCTGGCCACCCCGTAAGTAATCCTGTGGATAGAAATCACCCCTGTTGTGGCATTGCCTCATAACATGACATGTGTACAAAGTAGCAAACCTGACCATAGAGTGATTAGGATAAGAGTAGATCATCACAAACAACCATCATTGCACCCTCAGGCCTCACAGTCCTGAAGAACTAAAGTGCCTGTCACCCCTGCCAAACCCTGAAAAAGTCAAAACAACCAATTGGCAATGTTGAAGTGGCATATCAATCAATCAATCATGTCACTTATAAAGCGCACTACATACCCGCGAGGGTCTCAAGGCGCTGGGGGAAGAGGGGGGTGGTGCTGCTACTGATCGAAGAGCCAGGTCTTGAGGAGTCTTCTGAAGGCCAGTAGGTCTTGGGTCTGTCGGAGGTTGGTGGGGAGGGTGTTCCAGGTCTTGGCGGCGAGGTGGGAGAAGGATCTGCCGCCGGCGGTCGTTTTCCGGATGCGGGGGACTGTGGCGAGGGCGAGGCTGGTCGAGCGGAGCTGGCGGGTGGGGGTGTAGAAGCTGAGTCGTCTGTTGAGGTAGGCTGGTCCGGAGTTGTGGAGTGCTTTGTGTGCGTGGGTGAGGAGCTTGAAGGTTATCCTCTTGTTGACAGGGAGCCAGTGCAGGTCTCTCAGGTGGGGTGTGATGTGGCTGCGTCGGGGGATGTCGAGGATAAGACGTGCAGAGGCGTTCTGGATGCGTTGCAGCCGTCTCAGGAGCTTAGCCGTCGTTCCTGCGTAGTGGGCGTTTCCGTAGTCCAGCCTGCTGGTGACGAGGGCCTGGGTGACTGTTTTTCTTGTTTCGGTGGGGATCCACTTGAAGATCCTGCGGAGCATTCGGAGGATGTTGAAGCAGGATGAGGAAACGGCGTTGACCTGCTTAGTCATGGAGAGGGTGGGGTCGAGGATGACCCCTAGGTTGCGTACGTGGTCGGTGGGTGGCGGGGCTGTTCCCAGTGATGTTGGCCACCAGGAGTCGTCCCAGGCTGAAGGGTTGGAACCAAGGATGAGGACCTCCGTCTTGTCCGAGTTCAGCTTCAGGCGGCTGGTCCTCATCCATTCGGCGACGGCCTTCATTCCTTCGTGGAGGTGGGCTTTGGCGGTGTGAGGGTCTTTGGTGAAGGAGAGGATCAGCTGGGTGTCGTCAGCATAGGAGATGATGTTGAGGTTGTGCTGTCGGGCGACGTGGGCGAGGGGTGCCATGTAGATGTTGAACAGCGTTGGGCTGAGGGAGGAGCCTTGGGGTACGCCGCAGATGATCTTGGTGGCCTTGGATCGGAAGGGGCGAGGCGGACGCTTTGTGTTCTGCCGGAAAGGAAGGATGTGGTCCAGTCCAGGGCCTTCTCTTGGATCCTGGCGTCGTGAAGGCGTGTTCGTAGTGTGTGGTGGCAGACCGTGTCGAAGGCGGCTGATAGGTCCAGGAGGATGAGGGCTGCTGTTTCTCCGTTGTCTAGTAGGGTCCTGATGTCATCGGTCGCGGCGATGAGGGCGGTTTTGGTGCTGTGGTTGCTGCGGAAGCCGGACTGGGAAGGGTCCAGGATGTTGTTCTCCTCGAGGTAGCGGGTCAGTTGTTTGTTGACGATTTTCTCGGTGACCTTCGCGGGGAACGGGAGCAGAGAGATGGGTCGGAAGTTCTTGAGGTCCTTGGGGTCTGCCTTGGGTTTCTTGAGTAAGGCGGTGATCTCGGCGTGCTTCCAGCTTTCCGGGAAGGTTGCTGTCTCGAAGGAGATGTTGATTATTTTCCGGAGATGGGGCGCGATGGCTGTACTGGCTTTGTTGAAGATGTGGTGAGGGCACGGGTCTAGCGGTGAACCGGAGTGGATGGTGTTCATGATCTCGCTGGTGTCCTCGTCGTTGATGTTGGTCCAGGAGAGCAGGCGGGCGGTGGTTGTGGGGGCAGTGGTCTCGGTGGTTGCCGGGGCGGTCGTGGTGTTGAAGCTGTCGTGGATGTCGGCGATTTTGCGGTGGAAGGAGGTGGCCAGTGAGTCGCACAGGTCTTGCGACGGCTGGATGTCGTTGGTGTTGGAGCTGGGGTTGGAGAGTTCCTTCACGATGTTGAAGAGCTCTTTGCTGTTGTGCGCGTTGTTGTCTAGGCGGTCTTTGAGTGAGGCCCTTTTGGCGGATCTGATGAGGTGATGGTGATTGCGGGTGGCGCTCTTGTGGGCGGCGTAGCTGTCCGCTGTCCGTTCGTGGAGCCAGATCTTCTCCAGTTTTCGGCATGTTCGCTTGGAGGCCTGGAGGTCTTCGGTGAACCAGGTGGCTTTCTTGCTGGTGTGGCTGTTGGGCGGATTATTGAGCGGGGCGAGGGTGTTGGCGCAGTCGTCGATCCACTGTCTGAGGTTGCGGGCGGCGGTGTCGGGGTCGGAGGGTTCGGCGGGTGGGCTCAGGGCGAGGGTTGTGGTTAGCTGGTCTTCCGTGACTCTGCTCCAGCAGCGGCGAGGCATTTGTTCAGTGCGGTGGTGCGTGGTGGGCTTCCTGTAGGTGAAGTGGATGCAGTGGTGGTCAGTCCAGTGGGGTTCGGAGGTGTGGTTGAAGGAGACGTGTGGGCTTGCGGAAAAGATGGAGTCTAGCGTGTGGCCGGCGGCGTGGGTGGGTGTAGTCACGAGCTGTCTGAGTCCGAGGGTGGCGAGGTTGTCGATCAGGGTGGTGGAGTTGGTGTCCTTGTTGTTCTCGAGGTGGAAGTTCAGGTCCCCGAGGAGGATGTAGTCCGTGGAGGCGATGGCGAGTGTGCTGACGAAGTCAGCGATGGAATCGCTGAACTGTGGTCGGGGTCCGGGGGGTCTGTAGATGAGGGTTCCTCTGAGGGTGGTGTTGGGATCGGTGTGGATCTGGAAGTGCATGTGTTCGGCGGTGCTGAGGGTGTCGTCGGTGTTGGTTGAGACTCTGAGGGTGTTCCTGTGGACGATGGCGATGCCTCCTCCGACTCCGTTGGTGCGGTCCCTGCGGGTGATCTTGTATCCGTCCGGGATGGCAATGGCGATGTCGGGGGCTGAAGCGGGATTCAGCCAGGTCTCCGTCAGGAATGCGACGTCTGGGGAGGTTGAGTCGAGAAGGTCCCAGAGTTCGATGGCGTGTTTGCGGGCGGAGCGGGTGTTGAGGAGGATGCATCTGAGGTAGTTGGGTTCTTTCCTGGGCGGTGGTTTGGCGGGGCGGGTGCTGGCGAAGCTGCAGTTCCGGCAGGTGAAGGGCCCTTGGGTGCGCTTCGGGGTGGCCTGGTAGCAGGCGTGATCTTTTCCGGGGTTGAGTGCGTGGAGGGTGCTGGCGTCGTATCGGCGTCTGTTGATGTGGCGGGCACGGGGGATGCCTGGACCAGGGGGTCTGGTGCTGGGCGCGGCCACGGCCATTGGCCAGTCCATAGTTCAAAGTAGGCACATGTGTACATGAGAACCTGCACAGGGAATGGGCATCCAACGTCACAAACAGCAAGACCATAGGCCAGTCCATAGTTCAAAGTAGGCACATGTGTGCATGAGAACCTGCACAGGGAATGGGCATCCAAAGTCACAAACAGCAAGGCCATTGGCCAGTCCATAGTTCAAAGTAGGCACATGTGTACATGTGAACCTGCACAGGGAATGGGCATCCAAAGTCACAAACAGCAAGGCCATAGGCCAGTACAAATATAACGTAGGCACATGTGTGCATGAGAACCTGACCAGGGAATGGGTAACACCGTACACTGCCATGGGAATCAGCACAGCTATGGGGATGCAAATGGGCAGTCCAGGCACCGCTGTGTGAGCGATGGGTTTGGGAGGGGGACTTAGCCTCACACTTGGCTGTCAGTTGAACTGGGAGGTGGCTTATTGTCGGGGCCAGTTGCAGGACTGGACCTGGGAGAGAGAGGACCAGCTGAGGTAGAGGCATCAGTGGCTTTGTGAGCCGGAGGGCTGCTTGGACCGGGTGGCAGCATGGCACGGGGAGGCGGAGACATGCTGCCGTGAGACACAGTATGTGAGGGAGAATGTGGAGGGCTGCCTTTCCACTTCTTGGGGATTCGATATGTAAGAATTGTCTTGGTAGGAGTGGGAAGTGGGGCGGGCACAACAGCCTCACTCACAACCAAAGGTGCATCACGTGCAGGTGGCTCTCTCTGTGGGGATTTGCTGGATCTGGTGTTATGCCTGGGCTGGCCTTGCCTTTTCCCCTTCATCCCCTGTCGACCAGGTGAACCCCCCACATTGCTCTCCTGTCCCAGCTTCACAGGGGTGTGGGTGGGAGTTGACGTTGTGGGTGAATCTGCCCTAGAGAGCTGTTTCTGCGGACTCTTTGCAGGCACAGCTTCACAGCAGGCAGGGCAACTGTTTGTCTGCCTTTGGGAGCAGGTTTGGGGACAGGAGTGTCCTTGGATGGGGGTGATGTGGATGCATGTGAGCCTGAGGCCTGCTTCTTGGCCTGATGCCCCTGAGTGTCACCAGAAGGGCTTTTCCCTTTGCGCTCCTGTTTGCCTGTTTTTGCTTTGGGGGATGGTGTCTGTGCTCTGGGCCGCTTGGAGTGCTGCTGTTGTGTGCTGCGTGTTGAGTACTTTGAGCCTGAGGGTTGTGGTGTGAGGTCACCCTCGTCAGATGTTGCCACTGGCAGGGTGGTTGCCGAAGGGACTGGATCTGGACTCTGAGCCTGTGACAGCTGAATGGTTGCCGTCACTGTGGAGGACAAAGACTGGACAGTCCTGTGCAGCCCACCCACGTCAGAATGAATGCCCTACATGAAGGCAACTACCTGTGCCAACTTCTTGTCATGATCCTGGAAGGCATTCAGGAGAGTAGTCTGACCCACACACAGCTGGCGCAAAAGGTCCACCGCCTCAACACTGAGGGCAGCAGGGGAGGCAGGGGCAGGGGGGGGGAAGGACACTCTACCCTTCTTACTGCTGCGGGAACGGGCAGCACTAGTGGTAGTAGCCGGGAGGGTGGGCACAGGACGATGTGTGGTAGAGGAAGAGGCAGATTTCCCACTCCCTGTGCCCGCCAACATCGAGGAGTCACCGCTAGAGTCAGATGATGTTGAGGTTGGTGTTTCTGGGCATGAGTCTTCCAGGACACTCCTGTCCCCCTCCGAGGCACTGGTAACATCAGTGTCAGTGAGCTCATGTGTAGCAGTCATGCCAGATGCCTCACCACTGGTGTCCGTCCCCTGTCCTTCTGTGCCCTCGGGAGATGCTGCAAAAGAAAGAGGCGTAGGTTCAGCACAGTGCCCTACTCACAAACATCATATGCAAACAACTCGAATATGATACCCCCCATGTAGCACACCACCCTGTGCGGTCTGAATTTGCAAGCCTCATGCAAAAGTCAGAAGATGCATGGAAACATGCATAGTTGGCATCAATGACCCATGTGACGTTCACACTGCCAAATAGCTGGCCCGTGCCTCCCAGTTACCTGACATCCTGATTCCTGTAAGCATACCTACGTGCCTGTAGGTGAGATAGATGTACATCTCAACATGTTGTCACAGTCACATATGGAGTCACTTTAAGGGGACAACACAGATACTGACTCCAGGATGTCCTCATGCCATGAGCTACTGATGTCCACCATGTTGTGCTTTAAAGCGCAACGACCCTTGCACATTGTCGGCAGATGTGTAGTTCTCACAATTCCAAAGTCAGACACTGCACACATCGACGTAAGCACACTAAGATGAGGAACACAGCTGTTCACTCCCCGGTGATGTCTATGACACCCATAATGTAGCAGATGGCATGAGGCCGCATCTTATCTTGCAATGTCACGGGCCATTATTTTAAACACATGAGGAAGTACATGTAGCAAAAATGCATGTCAGCTGCACTCAACACAGAGGCCACTTACAAGCCATTGCATCACTCTGGAAACATCACAGAGCTCAACACTGGCGCAGGGTTGGGATACATGCAGTCACTCACACCCAAAGTCACCCTTCGCAGAATACTCACCCCCAACTTGCTGCTGATGGGCCCTCAAACGTCCATCCAGCTCTGGCTGTGTCACAGCCAAGATGCGGGCCATTAGTGGTGTCATGCTGCAGGCATGGGAGACAAGAAGAGGCAGTTTCAGGGACACTGGGCCATGTTCCACTGTGTCTCAGGACAGGTGCATGCAAACACTTAGCACAGCTGTACAGAAAGCTTGATCAGAGGCCATACAACATGACACGTAGTACATTTGCATCAGATAATCGGATTGAAATGCATTTAGGTATGAGGGTGGACACAGGACCTGGCCATCTCACAAACATGCAGAATGGCAGCACACAAAGCAATGTGAAGAAGGCCCTCATCTGTGATGCAGTATCTGAGGGAGCAAGACATACATCATGTTGGAAATGATGTTTTGGGGAAGACTCACTGTGTCCAACACTACACACCCCTCAATGTCCTTGGCCTGTGAGTGGCTCACTGTGTCGTGGATGTCACACCTAGGGACATGATCTTACATTCTCACACCCTTCTCACAGGGTCTGTCTTGTGCAATCATCAGGCCTAAGATAGCTCATTGAGTGACAGGGTTGCAGACAACACATATGTTGCACTCTGTCCATTTACTGATGGGTCCCTTACACATTGGGCTGTATGTGTGCAGGCCAGGGGGACTCACACTGAGGACAAACCTGGCCCATCGGAACTATCACATGCATGTACAATGAGAGGTCAAACAGTGCATACACATGCGAGTCAGTACACATCATGAAATCAATGGAAGGAGGATGTTTCAGAAGTACATCACTCTGATGTGTCATAGGCGATTTCCCACAAAGAGTGTCACCCTCAGGCATTTCGATCTTGTGCATAATGCTCACATATCCATGGTGACAATATGAAAGGTGTACACACATCCTTCAGTACCCTCTGGACGAAACACATTTGGAATGTCCCAAATGAGCCTGTGAAAGGCGAATGGACTCTGACATCCATTAGCACAGGCAATGTTTGTTCTGTCTTCCACTCTCCAAACCAGCAGTGTTACTGTATGTCTGCAAAGACACTGCATGTCCCTCCCATCCTTCAATGCAGCCATGGATCTGTGGTGATAAGCCTGCACACCCCATTGACATGGAGTCAGCATGCTAGGCAGTGTATCACACTAACTTGCACTCACAGGCACATACTACAGCAGAGCTACATCATGTGAGCACTCTTTGCACTACCCAAATTTCACTCTCAAACACTCACCATAACATCAGGAGCACCAAATAGCCTCCCGTAGTGTGTAAGCACCTCGTCCACCAGGACCTCCAGCTCCTCTGTGGTGAAGGGACGGGCCCTGATGTTCTCAGTTCTCGCCATCACTGGGTCCAGGAGACAGGAACAGCAGCAGTTTGGGATGAAGAATGGCAGGCAGCAGTGTCTGGATGCAGTGGAAATGTGTGTCTCCCTCACAGACATATATAGCCCCCTGGGGTTGTTTCAGTGTTACTCAGCTGCTGCAATTGGTGTTCCAGATCAGCTATGTTCAAATGTATGCAATGACCGGCCCCGCGGTAGCGGAGCACGCCTATCGCGATTTTCAAAAGTGTATTCCACTAGCGCGATTGCGGTTCCTATTGGCTGAATGGGCATGGGCAATGGCGGTGTCACACCGCGGGGCCCAGGCGGTCGCTACCGCAATCGTGCATCTTACAATTGTATCCAATGACCGGCCCCGCGGTAGCGGAGCACGCCTACCGTGATTTTCAAAAGTGTATTCCACTAGCGCGATTGCGGTTCCCATTGGCTGAATGGGCATGGGCAATGGCGGTGTCACACCCCGGGGCCCAGGTAGTCGCTACTGCAATCGTACATCTTACAATTGTAGCCAATGACCGGCCCCGCAGTAGCGGAGCACGCCTACCGCGATTTTCAAAAGTGTATTCCACTAGCGTGATTGCGGTTCGCATTGGCTGAATGGGCATGGGCAATGGCGGTGTCACACCGCGGGGCCCAGGCGGTCGCTACCGCAATCGTGCATCTTACAATTGTATCCAATGACCGGCCCCGCGGTAGCGGAGCACGCCTACCGCGATTTTCAAAAGTGTATTCCACTAGCGCGATTGCGGTTCCCATTGGCTGAATGGGCATGGGCAATGGCGGTGTCACACCCCGGGGCCCAGGCAGTCGCTACCGCAATCGTACATCTTACAATTGTATCCAATGACCGGCCCCGCAGTAGCGGAGCACGCCTACCGCGATTTTCAAAAGTGTATTCCACTAGCGTGATTGCGGTTCGCATTGGCTGAATGGGCATGGGCAATGGCGGTGTCACACCGCGGGGCCCAGGCGGTCGCTACCGCAATCGTGCATCTTACAATTGTATCCAATGACCGGCCCCGCGGTAGCGGAGCACGCCTACCGCGATTTTCAAAAGTGTATTCCACTAGCGCGATTGCGGTTTCCATTGGCTGAATGGGCATGGGCAATGACGGTGTCACACCGCGGGGCCCAGGCGGTCGCTACCGCGATTTGGCATCTTTACATTGGTGTCAATGACCGTGATTGTGGTGGCGGTGCACGCTTAGGGCACCTATGGACACATCATGCTGTAGCAATGGCAATGGCCAGTTCTCATCATTGAACACTCCACACTTATAATGAGTCATGCCACCAGATTGTTAAATTGAATGCTAGTGTGACATTCTACTCACTGTTGTCTACACATGCCATGTCAGTGCACTGGAGTACATGCATTGGCATGTAGTCCCTCACATGTCACTGATGATGTTGTTGTGCATGTACACAGATCTGTTGTGTGATGGACTCTCAAATATGGAAACATGTCAATGTGTGAGATGGCTAAGCAACACACAGTAATGATGGACTGACTACTTAATGTGCCTACTTCACTGTGTAGATTGCTGAACTCATGTTGATACTTGATCTTTATGCACACACTGTACTCATCGTGTCGTTAATGTGTGCCCTGTCCGACTCACGCAAGAAGGTGTGGCAGGTACAGCAGCTACGTAGGAGACAGCAGTGTTGGTGTTTCAGACATGTGCTGTGTCAAGTACTCTCAGGGCTGGTGACACAAGATGTCGGAATGTCCCATTTCACATTCACATAGTCTGAATCTGTCTCGGGTGCACTCAGTTTGTACATACTGATCACGTGTACAACTACTTGGGGTCAAGTTGTCTCTGCATGTGACTTGTGCTGTAAGCTGGTGTGTCAGGCCAGTCATTGTTGGGGCTGTGTCAGTCAAAATGTTAGATGTTGGACACATGTCATGGGTGAATTGAATTGACAAGTGTCCCCTTTTATCTCATGTAGGGGCGACCAAATGTGCACCGGCCATTCACCTTGCTGGTGGACATGGAGGATGTGGACATCATCCGTAAGTTCCGGTTGGATCGGCAAAACCTCCAAGACCTATGTGCTCAGTTGGAGCCCCATCTGAGGCCTCGCAGGACATATCCAACTGCTGTGTCACCAACATGTAAGGTGATGGCGGCCCTGCATGTCCTTGCAACTGGCTTGTTCCAGTACACGGTGGCCAGCGCAGGTGGGATGTCGCAGGTAATGTTCAGCATGGTGCTACGGGATGTCCTGTCCGCTATGATGGTATACAAGGACACTTACATCCATTTTCCATGGAGACAGGAATTGGCAGCTGTGAAGGCTGATTTCTATGACGTTGCCCACATCCCTAATGTTGTTGGTGCCATTGACTGCACCCATGTTGGACTGGTTCCGCCACAGGCACGGGAGCACATCTACAGGAATAGGAAGCATTCCCATTCCATTAATGTGCAGGTTGTATGCCAGGCAGATGTGATCATCTCACGTGTCTGTGCCAGATTCCCTGGCTCAGCCCACGACTCCTACATCCTGCGTAACAGCATCGTACCACAGATGATGGCAAATCTGCATCCTGACCGTGCGTGGCTTGTAGGTGAGTTAGCTGAGTCAAGTATTGTGCTGTATGTGTGACATGCTGTCCGCAGCTACAGTAATTTTACTAAATTGTTCTGTGTATCTGGCACCTAGGTGACTCTGTATATCCCAACCGGCCTTGGTTGCTGAGCCCACTGCGGAATCCCAGGACCCCGGGTGAAGTCTGCTACAATGAGGCCCATGGGAGGACAAGTCGTGTGGTGGAGCGTACTTTTGGTCTTCTTAAGTCTCGATTTCGGTGCCTGGACAGGACCGGAGGTGCACTGATGTACTCTCCCCAAAAGGTGTGTCAGATCGTAGTAGCATGCTGCATGCTCCACAACCTTGCCCTGCGCAAAGAGATCCCCCTGATCCTGGACGATGATGAGCAGCAGATGCCCCTCCTGCAAACCCACACATGTCCAGTGACGAGGATAGTGGGGAGGAGGAAGGTGTCGACCTGCGTCAACAGTTCATCAACCGCTACTTCCCTTGAAGGTGAGTGACATTGTACAACGGTGCCATTGTATGCTGTTTTTGTAGTTGTAGGAAATGTCTAGGGGAGCTTTGTGACAGCTGCCTGTTGTTGGCTCTGTGCTGAGGGCTGATGTTTCTGGGACAGGGTAGTTATGCACAGCTACATGATGTCTATGTCGATATCGTTGCTCATTGTAATGTGTGCAGGTTTGAGTACCTTGATGACAAGTGTTGTGTAATGGGTATGATGCCATCGCCTGATAAGTGCATGTTGTTCTCTTTGGTTTTCCTAGGTCCCTTCAGCCTCTCAATGCCTGCTAGACAACGGAGAGACCGCGGCCCTCATCCTCCTGGACCTGTCAGCCGCCTTCGATACGGTATGCCACCACACACTACGCACATGCCTCCACGACGCCGGAATACAAGAGAAGGCCCTGGACTGGACCACCTCCTTCCTCTCCGGCAGAACACAGAGCGTCCGCCTCCCCCCTTCCGCTCCGAGGCCACCGAGATCATCTGCGGCGCACCCCAGGGCTCATCCCTCAGCCCAACGCTGTTCAACATCTACATGGCACCACTCGCCCACGTCGCCCGACTGCACGACCTCAACATCATCTCTTACGCCGATGACACCCAGCTGATTCTCTCCCTCACCAAAGACCCCCACACCGCCAAAACAAACCTCCACGAAGGAATGAAGGCCGTCGCCGAATGGATGAGGAACAGCCGACTGAAGCTGAACTCTGACAAGACGGAGGTCCTCATCCTCGGATCCACCCCCTCGGCCTGGGACGACTCCTGGTGGCCGACCACACTGGGAGCAGCCCCAATACCCACCGACCATGCACGCAACCTAGGAGTCATCCTCAACTCCACCCTCTCCATGACTAAACAGGTCAACGCCGTCTCTTCCGCCTGCTTCAACACCCTCCGCATGCTCCGCAAGATCTACAAGTGGATCCCCACCGAAACGAGAAGAACGGTCACCCAGGCCCTCGTCAGCAGCAGGCTGGACTACGGAAACGCCCTCTACGCTGGAGCCTCTGCCAAACTCCTGAAATGGCTGCAACGCATCCAGAACGCCTCTGCACGCCTGATCCTCGACATCCCTCGCCGCAGCCACATCACCCCTCACCTGAGAAACCTGCACTGGCTCCCCGTCAACAAGAGGATAACCTTCAAGCTCCTCACCCACGCACACAAGGCACTGCACAACACCGGACCTGCGTACCTCAACAGACGACTCAGCCTCTACACCCCGCCCGCCAGCTTCGCTCCGCCGACCTCGCCCTCGCCACAATACCCCGCATCCAAAGAACGACCTCCGGCGGCAGATCCTTCTCCCACCTCGCCGCCAAAACCTGGAACACCCTCCCCACCCGCCTACGGCAGACCCAAGACCTGCTGACCTTCAGAAGACTCCTGAAGACCTGGCTCTTCGAGCAGTAGCAGCACCCCTCCCCCCCTCAGCGCCTTGAGACCCTCACGGGTGTGTAGTTCGCTCTACAAATGCTATCATTGATTGATTGAATCCTCACAACAATCAGTGCACCTGGTACATTGTAATCTGAGTCAAGATTGTACATCCTGTGATAAACATGGAGCTGACACGAAAACATAGGTGTGCAATGAGTGTTTATTTACAATAAGTATATGTGACAGGGAAGTGATTATTTGCAAATAGGTGGGAAGTGAATCAAGAGTTGTCAGTGATGGTAGACGAGACAATAGAGTAGTCACCACATTGATGTGGTGACACAGTCCAACAGACGCCTGCCATCAACATGGCAGTGTGGGTAAGGATAGTCAACAAAGTCAATGGGAAAGTGAAGAGAGGTGCCATCATGGCTAGCTCTTTGACTGGCGTTTGGCTGGTGCTTTGCCACGTGATCCTCCCTTGTTTTTCCTCAGACGGCCCCTTGAGCGTTTGGCAGGGGGGGCCTCTGTTGCGGGCTCAGAGGTGTCTGAGGACTCATCCTGTTCCAGCTCACACGTCTCTGTGGCTGCAGGTGAGGTGGTGGGACTGTCATCCTGCGGGCCACTGGAGGGAGGTTGAGCTGTCCTTTGGGCCGCAGGCCTGTCCCTCAGGACACCCACAAGCTGGCCCAAGAGGTCCACGATTTGGCCCATGCGTGTGTCTATGGACCTCAGCAGCAGGCGGAGCTCACGCGATTCTTCCAGAGCCTGGGCTTGTTCGTATGCCCCAAGGACTCTGGCGATGTTGGCCAGGGCTTCGGTCCCAGTGTCCTGTTGATTTTTTCGCCCAGTTGCCCTCCCACCTGCCCTGCTGTCCCGGACCTGTGGCATCACCACTCGACGCACCCGCTGACTCTCCCTGCCCTCCTCAGATTGTGGGGTGGTGTGGGTATCCTCTGAGGCAGGGACAGTGTTGCAGGCAGCACTGGTGGTGGTGGTGGTGGTGGCGGCCGCACAGGTCGTTACAGCAGGGGCCAGCGCAGTTGTTGTTGCTGGGGTGGTAGTGGTGAGGACAGTGGGGGCCTGGGACCTGCTGCGCCCTGCAGGCCAGATGGGCCAGGTTCTGTGTCCACATCCGATGAATTTAGGGAGTCTGCATCCGAGAGTCCATGTTCCGGGGGGGGATACTGGCTCTGCAGGTTGGTGTTGTCATCTGCAGCAGTCAATTCTTGGTCAACTGTAGAACAGAGAAGAAATGGTCATTGAAGTGCACCCCACAAGCTTGGTGTTAGATGTTTGGATGTTACATGTTATACACCACACAGTTTACATTGAGATCACTTTGTATGACTGCACGGTACTGAGCATCCTGACATGATGTGTAGGTACCTACATTACCTGTCCATGGTGTGACATGTCAATAGATACCATGCTCCACGTACAGATTGTGTGATTACAAGGACATGTCGTCATCTAACGACTAGCAGCACAACAACTTTATGTGAAGCATCTTTGTTGTTTACTCTGCATGGAAGACCTTCATTCTGGGCATCTACTAGCCATTGTTATCTCATGCATCCCTCTGTCATATCATGTTCTTTCTTTATTTTTAAAAATGACCATGCTTGTTTTGTTTTCATATGGGCCTTGATGCTCTGCCACCATGGCACTTACACATAGCATTCACTGCTGTGCATGATTGTGCCCTGAATTACTTCAAAATGTGATTTGGTGAGTCAAACTTTAATTTCTGTGACAGTTACATACGCTAAGCTGTCTGCACACTGGAAGTGGCTATTGGATCTATGCCAAGTTGGGTGGGATGTGAGGGCTGGTGTGGTCATATGGCTCCATGCTTTTTGAGAGGAATGGCAGGGTGCATGCACTGTCTACCTACCTGTTCTGTGACACAGTTGAGGGGAATTGCTGACACATGTTTCTGGGTGTGGGTGGAGTGCTCCATCCTGCTGAGCTGTGGGACAAGGGGGCCTGGTGGGAGTTGTAGTGCTGGCTTTCCACCCACAAACACCCCTCCCTGTTAAGATGGCTACCTACCTGTTAGGTGGAGGTGATCAATGCAATGGCTGCCACATGCTTCTGGGTGTGGGGGAGTGCTCCATCTTGCTCAGCTGTGGGAGAAGGGGGCCTGGTGGGAGTTGTAGTGCTGGCTTTCCACCCACAAACACCCCTCCCTGTTGAGATGGCTACCTACCTGTTAGGTGGAGGTGATCAATGCAATGGCTGCCACATGCTTCTGGGGGTGGGGGAGTGCTCCATCTTGCTCAGCTGTGGGACAAGGGGGCCTGGTGGGAGTTGTAGTGCTGGCTTTCCACCCACAAACACCCCTCCCTGTTCAGATGGCTACCTACCTGTTAGGTAGAGGTGATCAATGCAATGGCTGCCACATGCTTCTGGGTGTGGGGGAGTGCTCCATATTGCTCAGCTGTGGGACAAGGGGGCCTGGTGGGAGTTGTAGTGCTGGCTTTCCACCCACAAACACCCCTCCCTGTTGAGATGGCTACCTACTTGTTAGGTGGAGGTGATCAATGCAATGGCTGCCACATGCTTCTGGGTGTGGGGGAGTGCTCCATCTTGCTCAGCTGTGGGACAAGGGGGCCTGGTGGGAGTTGTAGTGCTGGATTTCCACCCACAAACACCCCTTCCTGTTAAGATGGCTGCCTACCTGTTAGGTGGAGGTGATCAATGCAATGGCTGCCACATGCTTCTGGGTGTGGGGGAGTGCTCCATCTTGCTCAGCTGTGGGACAAGGGGGCCTGCTGGCTTTCCACCCACAAACACCCCTCCCTGTTAAGATGGCTACCTACCTGTTAGGTGGAGGTGATCAATGCAATGGCTGCCACATGCTTCTGGGTGTGGGGGAGTGCTCCATCTTGCTCAGCTGTGGGACAAGGGGGCCTGGTGGGAGTTGTAGTGCTGGCTGCCTGTACACATGCAACCCTGGGAATGTTGCTAGCTACCTTTGGGGTGATTCAGAGGGAGTGAATGTTAGATCTGTGAGACATGTGTTGGGGAGTGTGTGGTGCACATGGATGCATTTGGGCCTAGGAGGTGTAGCTTTGTAGTTGTGCAAGACAGTACATAGCAGTGTGATGGTAGACATTTGTTGTTACTTACCAGCCTCCATTCCCCCGGGTATTCCTGTGAGACTCTCTGGATGCAGTATGGCAAGCACCTTCTCCTCCCATGTGGTGAATGTTCTTGGTGTAATGGGAGGGCAACTGCCAGTCCTCTGAGCCAGCTCACGGTTCTTGTTGTTCCTCTCTTTCACCTTTTTCTTGAGGTCATGCCACCGCTTCACGATCTCCCTCTTGGTGCATGGGACAGTCCCTACTGCATTGACCTTGCGGACTATCCTTTCCCACATTAGTGTTTTGGTGGCTAATGGTGTCTGTTGGACCATGCTTCCAAATAATTGTGGTTCTACTCTGATTACCTCATCTACCATGACTGACAACTCATTGTCAGTGAATTTGGGCATTTTCTTCTGTGCCATGGTGTGTGATGTGCAATGGGGTTGAAAGTGCAGGTGTGAGAGTGGTGGTGGTGATGTAAGTGGTGTGTGTGTGTATTGTTGTGCTGGTGAGTTGTGTTGTGGTTTGCCTCTCCTTTGTGCTGTAGGCTTGGTTCCTTCAGTGGTGGAGTATTGCAAAGGATTGTGGTCAGGGAAGGGGCTGGTTTTATACTCATCTATGTGGGTGTGTCAAAATGGAGTATTGATGTCAGGTGTGTTGTGTGGGTTGACCTGGGATTTGTGTTTTTTTTTACTTGCCATGGGGATGTGTCATTGGGGTGTATTAGGTGTTTTTTGAGGCTGAGCCAGGTTGCTGGGTACACTTGGTGGGCATGTTGTGTGTTTTTTTTGGTCGGCCACCATGATTTTTCCGGAGCGGCCGCGGCGGTGGGTATACAACTGCCCTTCCGCCGGCTCTCCCATTCATCACTGGTTGTGATCGCGGCGGTCGGAAACAGCGGATCGTTCCGCTGTCACCTCAATGGTATCCTAATTCCATGTGCGGTCAATCCGCTGGCCGTGTGGCGGTTTGGGCTTTTTCCGCCACGAATCCGACCGCCGCGGACGGATTTTCACCTGATCCGCACGCTACCGTTGGTCTTTCTTGGCATCGTTCCGCCACGGTCGGATTTTTCTGGCGGTTGATCCTAATCGGACTGCCAGTTTTCCCGCGGGACATGCGGACGGTTGATCCACGCTACCATGGCGCTCCGGGTGCTTTTCTGCCCGCCACCGTACTCAGCCCCTATGTTCTGAAAAACCAGAGTATGTTTGTATATGTTGTTCACACACTCACAATAAGCATCAAACACAGATTGTTGACTTATATTTAAAAAGTGAAAAAGAGAATAATGATAACTGGCAAAAGTTTGCACTGTACTTATTTGTAGAAGAACACTTTGACTTGTCCACACAACAAGTTATATGTAAGTACTGCTACAATAAATTAGAGGATAACAAAATGCCTGCTAGAGCTGTGCATAACAAGTTAGAACTGGTTCCCATTCCAGAAGCACTTCAAGGTTTAAATATTTATGAACCCATTCTTATACAAACTATACATCCATTTCAGGCTATAGTACGTATGGAGCCAAAGACAGGCAAGTTACCCCCAACAGAGCTGCAGAAAGGGCTAAAAGGTAGAATAGTGTATTTGTCATTAGATGTCAAGAAAAACATTAAAACTGTAGGAGTAGATAGAGATTTAGAGGAAGGACTTGTAATTCTTGTAAATGGTGTGACTACCAAAAACAAGAAGATATGGCAGGAGTTAGTTGATGTTATCAAAGTTAAAAAAGCAACTTCATGTCTGGTACAAAACAATTTTTGCTATAGAAATGTGGAAAGCCTGCAAGATATCACACATATGGAGGATCAGACATTTCCATCAACAGGTCAGATTGAGAAAGTGGATCAGTCCAGAACAGAAGAAAATTATGAACATTACAGCATCCACCCTTTGCATTCTAAAGAGGTTATTGGTGATGCCATTGAGCTGTTTCAAATGAAGGAGGCAAAAGGAGCTTCATTAAGTGTGTGGGAAAAAAGTTTAGAAACTCTGTGTTTCCCACATCTTTTTCCTACTGGAGTAGGTGGCAGGTATGACGAGTGGCCTGTGCAATACCTGTAGCTGAGTATAGATGTAGTAGACTTTATTCAGAAGACCCTAGATTTCGTTTGTGTATTCCATATATATATTTTGCCTATTATTTGAGAGTGACTTGCCTGGCCTCTCATATGCTGTGAATCATATTCTAAAAGCAGGAGTTAATTTGCAGAATATATCAGCAAGAGAACTTTTGGAGAAAGTTCAAAGAAAAGATGAGCACTTGGAATGCAATTTAATAAACCAAATGGCATGTCAGCATGGGACTAATGAATATTAGTATCGGCGTCATGGTGAACTCAAGTGCATGTTAAGGAACCTTGGAGCACCTACTTGGTTCCTGACACTGAGTTGTGCTGAATATGCATGGGATGACCTGCTAGAATTCTTGCAGGAGGGAAATTCAAATATAAAAGACATTCATTTGAAAACGCCAGGAGAACTGTGCTCACTAGACCCTACAAATGTTTGCAGATATTTTAATCACAGATTTCAAGCAATGATATCTTTCATCTTGAACAAAACAAAACCTCCTCTTGGTAAAGTGATTGATTTCCTTTGGTGTAAAGAGTACCAAGCCGGAGGTGCTCCCCATATTCACATGATGTTGTGGGTAAAAGATGCCCCAAAGATTGAAACAGACAGTGATGAGTCTGCGTTGTCTTTTATTGAGCAGTATGTAACTTGCTCTATCCCAAAGGAGAGTAGTGACAACATATTAAGACAACAAGTTCTACGATTCCAAAATCATAGATGCGGAAAATACTGTCAGCGAACTTACAGAACAAAAGTGAAATTATTTACAAGATGTCGTTTCGGATTCCCACAACCTGTCATCTCACAAGGAAGAGTCCACAGCTTTTTGTCTACAGTCATACACTTACAAGGAAATCACTGAGAAATACATACAACCTAAGAAGAACAGAGGCCTCCAAGTACATTAATGACTACAACCCTGTGATTCTGAAGATGTGGAATGCAAAGATGGATGTACAGTTTGTTGCAGGCAACTCAATTGCTGTTGCTCGGTATGTTACATCTTATATAACAAAGTCAGAGAAAACTGAGATGAAGGAGATGTGGGAGGAGATTTTAGCAGAAAAGAGTCTTACGATGAAATTGTACAGTTTTAGTTTGAAAATGCTTTCTCACAGAGAGATAGGCTCCTATGAATGTGTAGCTCAGCTAGTTTTTTTCTAAATCTAGAGGAGTTCTCTGGGTGAGTTTAGGGTGTGCTAATACTCGTAACAGAGTACTGAAGTCTTTTCCTGAAATTCAATATTTTCCAGAATTTGACCCACACAGTACAGATATTCTGAAGAGTAACATGCTTGATACGCACTATCCAAGAAGTCCTCATCTGGAAAGGATGTATCTCTATGAAATACTTCAACATTATACTTTCAGAAGTAATGTCAGTGAAAAGATAGATGAAGGTAAATTTGCTGTGGCTGGATGTGAAGGATGTTAGGTGAGACATAACAAAGGAAATGTAATCAACCATCGAAAGCTAAGTTGCCAAATGCAGACAAAAAAGGTTCAAGCCATGGGACCTGATAGTGAGCTACTTGGAGAATATGACTGTTATGATGACTCATTTAATGCTGTGAAAGACAGCATTGAGTGCTTCGTGTTTGCAGTGTATCTTCAAATGTTGAGAGAAGAGATTGAACAATAAGAAACAATTGCTGCTGAGATAGCAAGAGAGAGTTCTCAGAGCAATCAAAGTTCAGCACCTGGAAGTCAAGATCCACTTGGACAGCCAATCATTGAAAATGAAGCTGCAATAGCTATAAGTGAGGTGGAGTATGCAATGCAGCAAGTAAGGCAGGAAACTGTGGATCTGGAACTACTAATACAGCAATTGAATGCAGATCAGAAAGACATTTTTGAAGAGGTAAAAGGTAAAGTGGAACATGGACATGTTTTTCATACATGGACTAAGAACATTTTAGATATCATTTAGCTTAACAGGGATGATGTTTACAAAAGGAAATCCAAAAATGAAGACTGCTTCATATTTGTTGGACATTTTGTACCAGATATAAAAATATCAGAAACACTTTTAACATATAGATTGTTTCATTAAGGTATTAACCTATAAGCAAGCCGCTATTAAAAAACTTGTAATGAGGGCAGTGAACAGTATGACATAGTTGTATCGATGTACTGTGCACATTAGTTTTTATTTTTTACAATCCATTGTTTGTTTTTTCCTACTGTTTAATGATGATGCTTCATACAAAGCACTGTTGAAAGTGAAGAAGTATGAAAGCTGAAAACAGTAAAAAAAACAGTAAAACATTTGCCTATGATGAATTAAAGTTTTGGTTAAAAATATTGTATGTTGTTTGGTTGACTAATGTTCAAAATGAAATTCTAATACATTTTTGTCTGTTTATATTTTTTCTCAGTGGTTGGAGGTCGGGATACATTACGTGTGTCAAATCACTAATCTATTGATGGATTCATCAAGTGACAACTCATATACTCATCCCATCTCCCAGGCACTACAGTTCCACTAATCCAATAACCCAGTCACTACCTAGGCAGTCATCCAATCACTCAGGTGCTGCACTTGCATTCATCCAATCTCCCAGCCACTACTCAGGCGCTCATCCAATCACCCAGGCGGTACCTATGGAGTCATGCCTTCACTTAGTCACTACTAATGCAGTTATGGAATCACCTAGGCGCTACACTTGCACTCTTTAATTCATCCAGGCACTCTGCTTGCAATCATCCAATCACCCAGGCAGTACCCATGCAGTCATGCAATCACCCAGGCACTACACTTGCAGTTATCCATTCACCCAGGGACTACCCATACACACACCCAATCACCCAGGCACCACTCTTGCACTCATCCATTTACTCAGGCACTACCCATGCCCTCATCCAATCACCCAGGCCCTACCAATGCACTCATCCAATCACCAAGGCAGTACCCATGAACTCACTCATTCACTCAGGCTTTGCCCTTGCACTCATCCATTTACTCAGGCACTACCCAAACAATCGTCCATTCACTCAGGCACAACATATGCAGTGATCCATTCACTCGGGCACTACCCATGCACTTTTCCAATGACCCAGGCAGTATCCTTGCACACATCCATTCACTGATACACTACCCATGCACTCATACAGTCACTTCCCATGCACTAATACATTTTCTTAGGCACTACCCATTCACTCATCCATTCACTCAGGCATTACTCATGCAGTGATCCATTTACTCAGGAACTACCCATGCACTCATCCAATCACCCAGGCACTATGCATCCACTCATCCAATTACCCAGACACAACACATGCACTCATGCAATCATACTTGCACTACTCGTGCATGCATAAAATCACCTAGGCACTACCCATACACTCATACAGTCACCCAGGCACTACCCATGCAGTCATCCAATCACCCAGGTACTACTTTCCCTGCTCTCATCCAATCACCCAGGCACTACCCATGCATTCATGCAATCACACAGTCACTACCCATGCACTCACACAATCAACCAGTCGCTACCTATGTACTCATCCAATGACCCAGGCAGTACCCATGCACTCATCCATTCACTCAGGCACTACCCATGCAGTCATGCAATCGACCAGGCACAACCCATGCACTCATCCAATCACCCATGCAGTATCAATGCACTCATCAAATCACTCAGGCACTACCCTTGCACCCATCCATTCACTGACACACTACCCACGCACTCATCCAGTCACTGCCCATATACTAATCCATTCAATTAGGCACTACCCATGCACTCATCCATTCACTCAGGCATTACTCATTCACTCATCGAATCACCCAGACACTAGCCATGCAGTCATGCAATCACACTTGCACTACTTGTGCACTCATACAATCACCTAGGCACTACCCATACACTCATACAGTCACCCAGGCACTACCCATGCACTCATCCAATCCTCAGGTACTACTTTTCCTGCTCTCATCCAATCCCCCCGGCAGTACCAATGCACTCATTAAATCACTCAGGCACTACCCTTGCACCCATCCATTCACTCAGACACTACCCATGCACTCATCCAATCACCCAAGTGCTACTCTTGTACTCATCCAATCACCCAGGCACTACCCATGCACTCATCCATTCACTCAGGCACTACCCATGCACTCATTCATTCACTCAGGCTTTGCCCTTGCACTCACATATTCACTCAGGCACTATCCTTGCACTCATCCATTTACTCAGGCACTACTCATGCACTCATTCAATCATCCAGCCACTACCCAAAGTCATCCATTCACTCAGGCACAACTTATACAGTCATCCATTCAGTCAGGCACTACTGTTGCAGTGATCCATTCACTCAGGAACTACCCATGCACTCATCCAATCACCCAGGCACTACTCATGAACTCATCCAATCACTCAGGCACTACCCATGCACTCATCCAATCACCCAGACACTATGCATCCACTCATCCAATCACCCAGACACTAGCCATGCAGTCATGCAATCACACTTGCACTACTTGTGCACTCATACAATCACCTAGGCACTACACATGCACTCAATTTTTTTTTTTTTTTTACAGAGTTTCATATAGCGCGAACTTGACCCGAAGGTATCGGGTATCAGAGCGCTTTACATAGCACCAGTTGCATTACATGAGGACACATTCATTTTTCTTAGGCACGGGGAGGTTAAGTGATTTGCCCAGAATCACAGGATGTTCAGCGTCATTGCCGAGACTCGAACCCAGTTCCCCAGATTCGAGGTTGACCGCCCTAGCCATTAGGCCAACTCCTCTCCCCTCATACAGTCACCTAGGCACTACCCATGTACTCATCCAATCACCCACGTACTACTTTTCCTGCTTTCATCCAATCACCCCGGCAGTACCAATGCACTCATCAAATTACTCAGGCACTACCCTTGCACCCATCCATTCACTCGGACACTACCCATGCACTCATCCAATCACCCTGGCACTACCCATGCACTCACCCAATCACCCAGGTGCTACTCTTGCACTCATCCAATCACCCAGGCACTACCCATGCACTCATCCAATAACCCAGGCACTATCCATGCACTCACCCAATCACCCAGGCACTATCTATGCACTCATCCAATCAACCAGGCACTACCCATACACACATCCAATCACCCAGGCACTACCCTTGCACTCAGGTACTACTCATGCACTCCCAGACACCATGCATCCAATCATCCAATCACCCAGACACTACCCATGTCATCTCACATGGAAGAGTCAACAGCTTTTTGTCTGCATTCAGACATAAACTTACAAGGAAATCACCGAAAAATGCATACAACCTAAGAAGAACAGAGTCCTCCAAGTACATTAATGACTACAACCATGTAATTCTGAAGATGTGGAATGCAAAAATGGATGTACAGCTTGTTTCAGACAACTCAATTGCTGTTGCTCGGTATGTTACATCTTACATCACAAAGTCAGAGAAAACTGAGATGAAGGAGATGTGGGAGAAGATTTTAGCAGAAAAGAGTCTTACGAAGAAATTGTACAGTTTTAGTTTGAAAATGCTTTCTCACAGAGAGCTGGGCTCCTATGAATGTGTAGACCGGTTAAGCTCAGCTAGTTTGTTTTCTAAATCTGAAGTCTTTTCCTGAAATTCAATATCTTACAGAATTTGAGCCACATAGTACAGATAGTCTAAAGATTAACATGCTTGATACACACTATCCAAGAAGTCCTCATCTGGAAAGGGTGTATCTCTATGAAATACTTCAACATTATGCTTTCAGAAGTAATGTCAGTGAAAACATAGATGAATATAAATTTGCTGTGTCTGGATGTGAAAGATGTTTGATGAGACATAACAAAGGAAATGTCATCAACCATCGAAAGCTAAGTTGCCAAATGCTGACAAAAAGGATTTTTCTATTTAGCCTTGTTACAGTTGTTTAAGCCATGGCGAACTGATAATGAGCTACTTGGAGAATATGACTGTTATGAAGACTCATTCAATGCTGTGAAAGACAGCATTGAGTGCCTTGTGTTTGCAGTATATCTTCAAATTTTGAGAGAAGAGATTGAACAAGAAGAAACAATTGCTGCTGAGATAGCAAGAGAGAGTTCTCAGCGCAGTCAAAGTTCAGCACCTGGAAGTCAATACCTGCTTGGACAGCCAATCATTGAAACTGAAGCTGCAATAGCTATGAGTGAGGTGGAGAATGCATTGCAGCAAGTAAGGCAGAAAACTGTGGATCTAGAACTACTAATACAGCAATTGAATGCAGATCAAAAAGACATTTTTGAAGAGGTAAAAGGTAAAGTGGAACATGGACATGTCTTTTGTACATGGACTAAGAACATTTTAGACATCATTTGGCCTAACAGGGATGATGTTTACAAATGGATATACAAAAATGAAGACTGCATCATACTTTTGTACCAGATATAAAAATATCAGAAACACTTTTAACAAATAGTTGCTTTCATTAAGGTATTAACCTATCAGCAAGCCAGTATTAAAAACTTGTAGTGAGGGCAGTGAACAGTATGACATAGTTTTAACGATGCACTGTGCACATTAGTTTTTTTTTTTTTACAATCCATTGATTGTTTTCTCCCACTGTTTAATGATGATGCTTCATACAAAGCACTGTTGAAAGTGAAGAAGTATGAAAGCTGAAAACAGTAAAAAACAGTAAAAGATTTGCCTATGATGAATTAAAGTTTTGGTTAAAAATATTGTGGGGCATATTTACGTTCCTGGCGCATCCCTGCATATCAGCAGGGATGCGCCAGGGAAAATGCGTCACGCAAGTTTACCCTTGCGCCACGTCTGATGCGCCGCATTTACAATGCGGCGCATCGTGGCGCAAGGATAAGCAGATGCGTGACGCATCTGCCGGCGGAAGGTTGGCGCAGTGCTGAAGTTGTGTCGCAAGCGCGACGCAACTCCAGCACTGTTCCAACCTTCCCTATCCCTAACATGGTGCGTCAATCCTTACGCCTGCTTGAAGCAGGCGTAAGGATTTGACGCACCAGCGCCGGAAAAGTGACTGCGTGAAATCTTGTAGATTTCACTACGTCACTTTTCCGAGGCGTTCCTGCGCCGGAACGCCCCCTGCGCCAGTACGCCCACATGAAACCTGACGCAGGTTTCATGTGGCGCAGGGGTTTACTACGTGACGCATCTCCCTAGATGCGTCACGTTGTAAATATAGCGCAACGCGGCGCATGGTTTGCGTCGCCGCTGCGTCACATGCGTGACGCAACGGCGGCGCAAAAGTGGCGCAAGGGGCTTGTAAATATGCCCCTGTATGTTGTTTGGTTGCTTAATGTTCAAAATGAAATTCGAATACATTTTTGTCTGTTTATATTTTTTCACAGTGGTTGAAGGTCGGGATATATTACGTGTGTCAAATCACTAATCTATTGATGGATTCATCTAGTCACTACTCATATACTCATCCCATCTCCCAGGCACTACAGTTCCACTAATCCAATCACCCAGTCACTACCTAGGCAGTCATCCAATCACTCAGGTATTTTGCTTGCATTCATCCAATCTCCCAGCCACTACTCAGGTGCTCATCCAATCACCCAGGCGGTACCCATGGAGTCATGCCTTCACTTAGTCACTACTAATGCAGCTATGGAATCACCTAGGCACTACACTTGCACTCTTTCATTCATCCAGGCACTCCACTTACACTCATCCATTCACCCAGGCACTACACTTGCAGTCATCCAATCACCCAGGCAGTACCCATGGAGTCATGCATTCACTCAGGCAGTAGTTAGTAGTAGTAAAATACTTTATTGCATTAATCATTTGATTACAATAATAGAGAATAGGCAAGCATAAAAATAGAATAAAAAAAATCACATAATTTCCATGCGTGGTATCCTATAAAAGAAAACATACATAGATCGTGATACCTGTTTTTGCATCTATATACATATCCAATAGTAAAAGCCATCTAGTCGTTTAATATTTTATAGGCATGTTCTAAAAACTGAACCATCCTTCTAATTGCACTTTCCCCTGCGAGCCTAAAACAATAACGTATAGCCTCCGTAGTTGTTCTTATTTTGGCATTATTAAACATGGGGCGTAAATATGTCCTCCGTGTAGGCAACAGCCTCGGGCAAATACGTATTAAGGGGTTGATTCCGATCTCGGGCGGAGGCGCACCTAACACTATTCGTCCGGAAAAAACCCGAGCCGAACGCGTGTTTCCCGACCGATTCGAACATTCGTACGAACGAGCAAGTACGATGCGCATAACTGCCCAGATCCCGACCCAGCCGTACTTACCCAATCCAGCTCCTGTTCCCCGCCCGAGCCGGATCCGTAAACGCAGAATCGAGTCGCACGGAAGCCAAAATACAGCACCTTCCGGCCGGACCAGTACGATGCGCTTCCGTATGCGCCGAACCCGTCGCTACGTCCGGCACGTCAGAGCATCCGGGAGAGCCGCACATAAGCTCCGATTCGCGCCACAAGACGATCCACGGCTACGAGACGAACACGCCAGCCACGAGTACGAGTCGAAGCAACGAGAAAGCCGAACGAGATGAACCAACCATGAATCCCATCGCGCAGGTCCTACCAATACTCTACATCTATTACCGGAACAGGTACGGACGCGTACGGCGCAGAAGGTAAGTTAAACACCCACTACACAAACAAACGACACGTACCCGACATATAACACACACACATAGGGATGCAGAAATGACTTACACTAGCAACAGCAGAACCATAGGGGCGGGATGGCTATCACCAATGCCATAAACACCCATAGGGGCCCTGGATGCCAACCACTAACACCACCCCTACTCATGGGGTGCTAGATGCCTGTCACTACTACCATCCCCACTCATAGGGGGATGGATGCCTACCACCAACACCACCCGCACTCAGGGGGGCTGGATGCCTACCACTACCACCACCCCTATGCAGGGGGGGCTGGATGCCTACCACTACCACAACCCCAACTCAGGGGGGGCTGGATGCCTACCACTACCACCACCCCTACTCAGGGGGGCTGGATGCCTACCACTACCACCCCCCCACTCATGGGGGGCTGGATGCCTACCACTACCACCCCCCTACTCAGGGGGTGCTAGATGCCTGTCACTACTACCATCCCCACTCATAGGGGGATGGATGCCTACCACTACCACCACCCCTACTCAGGGGGGCTGGATGCCTACCACTACCACCACCCCAACTCAGGGGGGCTGGATGCCTACCACTACCACCACCCCTACTCAGGGGGCTGGATGCCTACCACTACCACCCCCCACTCATGGGGGCTGGATGCCTACCACTACCACCTCCCCTACTCAGGGGTGCTAGATGCCTGTCACTACTACCATCCCCACTCATAGGGGGATGGATGCCTACCACTACCACCACCCCTACTCAGGGGGGCTGGATGCCTACCACTACCACCACCCCTACTCAGGGGGCTGGATGCCTACCACTACCACCACCCCTACTCATGGGGGGATGGATGCCTACCACCAACACCACCCCTACTCAGGGGGGGGCTGGATGCCTACCACTACCACCACCCCTACTCAGGGGGGGCTGGATGCCTACCACTACCACCACCCCTACTCAGGGGGGCTGGATGCCTATCACTACCACCACCCCTACTCAGGGGGTGCTAGATGCCTGTCACTACTACCATCCCCACTCATGGGGGGCTGGATGCCTACCACTATCACCACCCCTACTCAGGGGGGGGCTGGATGCCTACCACCAACACCACCCCTACTCAGGGGGGTGCTAGATGCCTGTCACTACTACCATCCCCACTCATAGGGGGCTGGATGCCTACCACTATCACCACCCCTACTCAGGGAGGCTGGATGCCTATCACTACCACCACCCCTACTCAGGGGGTGCTAGATGCCTGTCACTACTACCATCCCCACTCATGGGGGGCTGGATGCCTACCACTACCACCACCCCTACTTAGGGGGTGCTAGATGCCTGCCACTACTACCATCCCTACTCAGGGGGTGCTAGATGCCTGTCACTACTACCATCCCCACTCATGGGGTGCTGGATGCCTACCACTACCACCACCCCTACTCATGGGGGGATGGATGCCTACCACCAACACCACCCCTACTCATAGGACGGGTAATGCATGACACAACCAGCATACTCCAACATAAGGAATGTCAGAAAAACACATCCCCCCAACACCATGAGAAGCGTGTGTAGACTGTGTCAAATGCCTACAACACTGAACATGACATTGAACATACAATGTGACCCCCTATCACATGGGTCACACATGAATGTGTGTGGATGCAAGCAGACCATGACCACTGTGGCAATGGGGTCTAAGCCCCCATCATCACAGTGACCAAAAGGTAAGTGTGGGGTCCATAGCTGAAGCACATTTTGAACATTGTGGCAATGGGGTCTAACCCCCCATCATCACAGTGACCAAAAGGTAAGTGTGTGGTCCATAGCTGGGGCACATTTTGAACATTGTGGCAATGGGGTGTAACCCCCCATCATCACTGTGACCAAAAAGTAAGTGCGGGGTCCATAGCTGAAGCACATTTTGAACATTGTGACAATGGGGTCTAACCCCCCATCATCACAGTGACCAAAAGGTAAGTGTGGGGTCCATAGCTGGGGCACATTTTGAACATTGTGACAATGGGGTCTCACCCCATCATCACAGTGACCAAAAGGTAAGTGTGGGGTCCATAGCTGGGGCACATTTTGAACATTGTGGCAATGGGGTCTAACCCCCATCATCACAGTGACCAAAAGGTAAGTGTGGGGTCCATAGCTGGGGCACATTTTGAACATTGTGGCAATGGGGTGTAACCCCCATCATCACAGTGACCAAAAGGTAAGTGTGGGGTCCATAGCTGAAGCACATTTTGAACATTGTGACAATGGGGTCTAACCCCCATCATCACAGTGACCAAAAGGTAAGTGTGGGGTCCATAGCTGAAGCACATTTTGAACATTGTGACAATGGGGTCTAACCCCCCATCATCACAGTGACCAAAAGGTAAGTGTGGGGTCCATCGCTGGGGCACATTTTGAACATTGTGGCAATGGGGTCTAAACCCTCATCATCACAGTGACCAAAATGTAAGTGTTGTCATGGAAAAAGGTGCAAATGCCAAACAGCATGGATGATTCCTGGTCACAGGACAACAAACACATCAGTGGCATAGTAGTGCTTGTGTCCCATAGCAACATAGATTGGGTGAGGCAAATAGTGCAGTGCAAATAAGACATACCTTTGGCCATGTGCAGACAAACATCACCCATGGGGGCTGACATTGTCAACATTCATCAATAACACAATGACAGAAGTGACCATCATAATGCAGAGCCACATATCTGCACCAATGGGCACACAAATGTAGATATCCTGTGGAGACTGTAGATGTGAGGTGAACAAATACCATACCATGGCAGCAATGGGACATACAAACCATGATCACCTTGCTGAATGATGACCTAGGAGTCCCAGGGACAGCAGGGGGAACCCACCAAACAACATACAGCCAATGGCACACTAAAGATATGCCAATGCAGTGGTGCAGATGCACAAACCCAAACAGGCAGCCCCACACTGCATATCAAACACAACAGGTGATGGGGGGGGGGGTGCCAGTGTCCGCAGGCAACCACACAACACATGAGGAGGCCTGAATCCCAATTACACAGATGTGCATACAGTGCCACACAAAAGTAACTCATGGATCGGATTCCCCTATGTGGGCAATCAGGCATTGTTAGATGAGAGGGAGCCCAAATTACACATGTCACACAAGCTTGTAGGAACAGCAACTAACACAGCAAGACACAGACCCACCACAGCACTACCCCCAGGGTCCCCACATTGTGGTGACACTGGCCTGCATGATAATCCCACTGTGATGATAAAGCTAGATGTCGTTCACACTGTGAACCACAGTCATGTGTCCTGAGCAACAAACTACCATCACACCTACACAATCACAAATCAATCAGCACGGCCTGTCAGCCAAGGCCAATATGGAGGCAAGGGTCAAGCCGTGTAACAACTCTCATTTGCACACACTCAACACCACACACCTTGATCTCCACCAATGTGCAGCAGTGAAGCTCACATGGACTGGTGACATTGCACATGCACCCATGACAATCCCAGGGGTGGTGGTGGGAACTAAGGTGCAGAAACCCATCACACATGGCCAGTCAACAAGACTCGTGAATGTCTGACACACTGCACAGTACGCCGTACATGGGCATGACGTCAAATCCACACCAACCAATGGGATCCCGGCCACAGTCACACACCAATGAAGAAGCCAAGGTCACCCACAAAGAACACACATAGACAACTTCCAACATTGCAGCTCTGACCCTGAGGAGTGGCAGCAGTCACACACACAACGTGTCACAATCACTGAAAGCTAACACAAACTGTAAATTACATGACTGGTGTAACCAACAGGTGCCAAGGGGAATCCTGACTGTGTCTCATCTGCGTTTGCCCACAAACTCAGCCCTGACAGCAAACACACCTATGGGTGACACCCTGATGACCAGTAATGTGCCATGCACCCACATCACAGAGAACCCAGGGAGAAGACTTTGGGGGAACATAGGTCAACTCAGCAAGCATCACAAACAGGAACATCACTAGGGATCCCAGCCTGCCTAGCAAAATGGAAGTGAACACACACAGACATGCTCACACAACACACACCTTGGGCTCAGGCAATGTCACGGAATTGCACACTGCCATGAGGGGACTCCACTCCTGTGTATGGAAAGCTGTGCCATACGTTGTCTCTGCAGGGCTCTATCATGTCAGCAGAACACTTGGTCACTCAGTCAACAATTAGCACAAAATGAAGGCTCTCGTCATATCAGCCTGGTCATGGGAGTGTCACCGAAATCATCTGCACAGATCCAACACACATGTATAGCAAGTTGCACTGATAACACAGATGAGTCCTTCCCCATTGATGCCCAAACTTGCATGTCCAGTGGAGATGGTCACACGGTCAGGGAAATAGACAAATTGAACAATGGCAAGCACAACAGATGTGCAGGGGTGTAAGCCACAGATGTGATATTTCAAATAAAAGTAGGAAATCCCATTGCCAAATATTGAAAACATGACACCCTCATATTGCTGCAAAGGATGACATGGATACACACCAGTATAGGACACACTCCCCCTGGACCACATGGGGTCCTGCACAGTAACACTTCATTTTCCTGATATCAAAAATAACCATCACTGCAGCAAGGGCATGGTTAGCATCATCAACATCATGTACATCAGAAGCAAAACCACTAGAGAACAGAAAGTAGCTTTATTCAGCATGTGTGTTTTTAAAAAGTGAAAGTCCAGAAAAAACACAAAGGCCAATGGCCAGTCCATTATCAAAGTCCAAACAGGGTGACAGTGGCAGATGTCACCCTTTGCATGCCTGCACTGCTACACACCAGGGACATTCCCCTCGGAGGGGCATATGGGGGGGCAGGCCAGGCACCGCAGGGACAGGATCAGGGCTCACCAGAAGGAGGCAGGGAAGGGGTGGTGGGTGCTGGAGAGTCACTGACAACTGCAGTGGAGGTGTCTGACATGGTGTGTGCCGGCACAACTGGGGGGCATGAGTCAGATGGTGTGTGTGCCGGCATGACTGCAGTGGGCTGGGCAGATGGAGTGGACAGGTTCCCCACTGCAGTGCCCAAGTCAGACGGGGTGGTAGTGGACTCCACCGCAGTGCCTATCTCCAGGGGAGTAGAATGGGGTTCAGGTAAGGTGGGCAGGACAGAGGGGGAGGACACGGTCTCCACACCAGTGGCACAAACATGCGCAACGGGGGGTGTGGTGCTGGAAGAGCAAGTGGTAGGGGGAGAAGGCCAGATCATTTTGGGGCTGGTGTATCTGTGGGTGGGGGAACCTGGGGCAGGGTGTGGTGGGGGAACCTGTGGAGTGGGGGCCTGAGGGATGGAGGAAGGAGACTTGGTGGTTGAGCTGCAGGGCGGTGGTGGGGTCTTGCTCTTCCGGGTCCGGGGGACTTGCGGATGGGGGCCTCAGTCTGTCTGTGCCTGGGGGAGGGTGTCCGGGGGTGAGGGGCACTCCCCTCTGTGTGGGTGGACTTCCTCTTCCCCTGTATGCTGGATCAGCTGGATCGGAGGGGAAGAGGCCGAGGTCACAGAGGAAGAGCTGCTATGTAGGTGGGGTTGCAGGTGAGGCAAGGGAAGGGGCCTTGGAGAGAGAGGTATCGGAGGACTGCGGAGTGACTGTGGATGCCTGTGTGTGTGTCTGTTCCCCATCCCCTGTGGGTGTGGTATCAGTCCCCTGAGGATGCCTGCATGCACGTTTTGTTTTTGGTTTGGGTGTTCCTGTGCTGCTCGTGTCTGTGTGTTTGGGTGATTGTGCAGGTGTGCATGTGCTTGGGACAGGTAGGGTGCCAGGAAGTGTGGATGGGGCAGAGGTAGGAGGGGTGAGGGACTGTTGGAGGAGGGACACTGCTGCCGTCAGGGAGGAGTCCATGGACCTATTGCTCCTCTGTAGGGCAGACCTGCCCGATGAGATGCCCTCCATAAACGACACCAGCTGTGTCAACAGAGTGGTGTGGGCATGGAGGACACTCAGCATTGCTGTCTGCCCTCCATGGAGCTGGCGAAGTAGGTACACAGACTCCTCACTCAGGGCAGCAGGGGACACAGGGGCAGGGGGTGCGGTGCCTGGCACGAAGGAGACACGCTCCCGAACACGGGAGCCTCCACGGACCTCTGGAATGGGAGCTGACAGGAGGGCAGTGGTGGTGGAGGTGGTGGGGACAGCAATACTAGCTGGGGTGTGGTGGCTGCTGACACCCGCCTCCACAAGGGAGTCATCCTCCAAGCTGCTGTGGTCCTCAGCTGAGGTGGATGGTGCTGAGGACTCCTCGGTGTGGCTCCCCTCGCCCTCCGTGCCACTGGGTCCCTCCGACCACTCATCGGCTGCTGACCCAGCCTGGTCCATGGAGCTGTCCCCTCCTGTGGCCGTGGATGTATCTGCAAACAATTAGGGAAACAGACAAACATCAGTCACCTGCACTGACCGCACACCCCACAGTAAGTACAGCACATTACAGAGCAAGCCCTGGCATCCTTAGTTGAACATTGCCAAAAGTGCTCAAACAGAGTAGGAGAAGCCAATTGTCAGTCTGATGGTCAACCATGGCACTCACATCCCTCCTGGCCTTGCACCCATCTGTCTGGTGCCTGTCGGATGGCAATACCCCAGTGTGGACACATGCACCACCTACACAGTAGTTGGACAGTGCAGAGTACACGGTGAAGTATGTGAACATGCACACATCACATCTCTTGCCACTGAGTCAATACAGGTGTCCGGATAAAGGGATGGCCAGAGTCTATTTTGAAATGCATGTGATGCATACCAGCACCAGACACCATGATGCACCCATGTCCTGATAGTCAATGCCACAATGGGGTGCATGTAGCACATGTCACTCACCTGCAGGATCACTCTTAGGGAGTTTAATGCCATGGCACAGGCATGCCTGCAAAGTCATACATCACTGTCTCCAGTCACATGGGCAGGGCAGCCAGCCAACAACAGTCTGCACTGTGTCACAATCCTAGGTCATGGGGAATGCAAGTTCTGTAGCTGACAAGTGCACATGTCCATCCCCCACAAAGCACATCATCTGAACTCTTATTTGTCCACGTCATACCAATTGGACATATGGGAGACATGAAACACAACCCTCTGAACCTGAGCACCTCACAATCTGCTGTGAATGGGAAACAGCTGCCTGAACTTCACAGTCGCATACCCCAGTCTGTACAGTCAAGTGATCAAACACCTATACGTCACACAAGTATCGTCTCCTATGGTCACATCTCAGGTGGCATGCTGAGCCCTAACCGATAAACACCCCATTAGTCCTGACAACGGAGCCACAGCACAATGACACAGAGGCAGACACCTGAGGGAATATTTCACTGAGCACAATGTGTCAGCTGATACACGGCAGTGGGAGTACAGAGTATATTGTATGGCCTGGAGTAGGCATGACTGTCCTGCTCCACGTGAAAGAGGGATGAGACCTGGACAGTAGGCAGGTGGCTAAGTATGTATGACACACTTGATATACATACTCCTGAGGCCCAAACATTGTTCCCACCCGCAGCATGGGTGTGTGCCAAATACCCCAGGCACATGTGGTGAGTCAGATCAGCAATTGGACCACATATCAAAGTTACACGCAGATTACATGTCAGAACTCAGGCATTGTGTAAGCAATGGACCCACCCATGAAGCCCACCACAAAGTTACGGGAACAAATGCTGTCCCCCACCTTGAGCTAAGCAAAATGTAAGGACACAGTACCCAAGTGACACAATTTCCTGACTGTAAGGGCCACACCTGGGTATCAGATGAGGAGTGGGCATGCCACAATTGAGGGACATGGGTCCTGGACCACAAGACTGATGTACTGTGGAAGTTTAACCAGGCCAGAGGAGGGCACATAGCATGTCAGACAAAGTTCACAGTGCAGTCATGGACTCACCCCCTCCTTGCTGTTGTCTGGCCTTCAGCTGCCCATCCAGGTCAGGGAAGACCACCGCCATGATCCTGAGCATGTGGGGGGTCAGGGTCCGGTGTCCGCCCCTCCTGCAAGGAGGCAACAGCTTCAGCTGGACCCTTGCGATCCTCCGGGTCCAGCCCCGAAGGTCCTGCCACCTCTTCTGGCAGTTGCGGATCCAGCGCTTGTAGACCCCCACGGATCTTACTGCCTGGGCGATGGTCAGCCAGATTTCCTGCTTCTGGTGGGCATCAACCTGTGAGGATGACAAAGTGAAAAGGCCGTTACTACACATGCAACATATCTGTGCATCACACATTTAGATATACATGTCTCAATCACAGGGGCACATGATGTACACAGGCAGTGCAACGATGGCTATGAACAGTTTGCCAGCAGTTACTACATGGTATCATTGCCTGGGAAGTAAAACCTTGTTGGAATGCACTGTTACTGCACTATACCTGTTCAGTGCATGTAACTACACACTATGGGGGTGACAACTACTCAGTGAGCATGCTAGCCAATGGTGTGCACACTGTAAGTCTTGCTAGTCAGACAACATGCACATTTAGTAAGGCAGTGGACAGCACACTCACCTGCTCCCCTGGTTTCCCATACAGCTTGCTGTACTGTGGAAGGAGGCTGTCCAGCAGGGCCTGGTTCTCCTCAGTGCTGAAGGCTGGGGCTCTCTCCACAGTACGTGCCATTGCAGGAGCCAGAGGATGCATATACAGCAGCAGTGGTGGTGGCAGATGTCATCCTGGAGCATGTAGTGCAGGCAAGTGAGCTCTCAGGGGAACAGCCAGCATTATATGTATGCTGCAGATGCAGATACTGTCCCATGTGTCCAAAGTGATAGGTCCAAGTCGTTTGCATCTTCTGAATCTGGCCAATCCATGGAATTGCACCACTTACACACGCCCACAGCATCCTTCAAAAGTTCAACTTCATGACACCCATGAATTTGCAACATTGTTGTGGGTGGCCAATTGAATTCACAGCATCAGACTCGTTAAAGGTTCGAAAACGCGTCCGTTGCCATGCCAGGCCATAGCCAATGCGTGCGCACCGATCGGTCCATTGCTGTACAACGCGTACCCGGTCACATCATATGCAATGGCCAATGCGTGCGCACCGATCGGTCCATTGCTGTACAACGCGTACCCGGTCACATCATATGCAATGGCCAATGCGTGCGCACCGATCGGTCCATTGCTGTACAACGCGTACTTCTGTCCACATCATATGCAATGGCCAATGCATGTGCACCGATCGGTCCATTGCTGTACAACGCGTACTTCTGTCCACATCATATGCAATGGCCAATGCGTGCGCACCGATCGGTCCATTGCTGTACAACGCGTACCCGGTCACATCATATGCAATGGCCAATGCATGCGCACCGATCGGTTAATTGCTGTACAACGCGTACTTCTGTCCACATCATATGCAATGGCCAATGCGTGCGCACCGATCGGTCCATTGCTGTACAATGCGTACCCGGTCACATCATATGCAATGGCCAATGCGTGCGCACCGATCGGTCCATTGCTGTACAACGCGTACTTCTGTCCACATCATATGCAATGGCCAATGCGTGCGCACCGATCGGTCCATTGCTGTACAACGCGTACTTCTGTCCACATCATATGCAATGGCCAATGCGTGTGCACCGATCGGTCCATTGCTGTACGACGCGTCCCTGTACAAGTCACTGGCATATGTCACCATGGTTGTTACTGGTGAACGTATGCCAACCACAATTACTTGCCAGGGACTCAGGGGCACACCTACAACACCACAGCCTGTCCACACTGTATCCTAAGGCATGTAAGGCTGCATTACCTGTGTGTGTATGGGGGTCAACATGTAGTTTTTTTGGTGGCACTTGGGGGCAGCCACTCCCAGGCTGTGCACGTGTTCATGGGGACAGAATCCTTTGTGTGTTGTGCACATGACCACTGTGATGTGCAACTGTTCAGTTCAGAGCATGTGGCATGGTCACATTTCCAGGTTGTGTATGTGTATGTCATGTCACATACACCCTGAGTCCCATGTGGGAAGGTATGTACGTCACAGGGTGACCCATTGCCACAATAGTGATGGCCCTCCACAGTCTGTGTGCATGTTGTGTTTCAGATGTCTCTGATTCAATGTGCACAATGGGAGACAGTCTCCACATCCACGTTGTTTGTGCATCGACTTTGATGTTGTGCGTGTGTGTGTCACAGACGTCCATGTCTGTCCTGCAGAGGCGACAGGGGCCACTACCTTTGGGAGTCATGGTTGTTTAGCTGACGTGTACATGATACGCCATGTCATGCCAATGTCCATGTGGCAATACAGGGTCCCTGGGAATCTACCTGTCAATGAGCTGTGATGCCTGTGGCACATCTGTCCTCACTTGTCACTGCGGTGTGTGTTTGGAACGTGTCAGCAGTAAATGGGTACTGTGACACAGCCTAATGATTTCCCATAGCCCGACCTGGAACTTGTTGTCGACACATGTTGAACTGTGATGTTTGATGTTGGCCATGTAGGTGCCATATATGTCCATACAGAAAGGCACACACATCAAGTACTTGTGTCTTGTAATGATGTATCATGTGATATTGAGTATGGTCAATGCCACATATGTGGGGTGACTGACAATCTTTCTTTGTTCACCTATGCACTGCAGGGCACCAGCTGTCCATAGACCATTCCCTGACCTTGCAACGATGGTTGAACGTGACTGCATCTGACGGTACCGCTTCAACAGGCCGCTGATTGAGGAATTGACGGTGTGTTTGGCCCCACATTTGCAACCTGGCCGGACATACCCTACAGCGCTGACCCCCAAGGTGAAGGTGATGACAGCCCTACACTTCTTTGCCACCGGTACCTTTCAACACACTGTGGCGTCTGCTGGTGGGATGTCACAGACCATGTTCAGCCGTGTGCTACGCGATATTTTGGAGGCAATGTTGAGATACCTGAACCAGTACATCTATTTCCCTAAACGTCAACAACTCACTGACGTCAAGAGTGACTTCTATGCCCTGGGGAGGATGCCACATGTCATTGGCTCCATTGATGGGACACATGTGGCTTTGGTACCACCACAGGCACATGAGCAGGCATACAGGAACCGTAAACATTACCATTCTATCAATGCTCTGGTGGTATGTCTTGCAGATATGACCATCTCACATGTGTGTGCATGTTTCCCCAGTTCTGCACACGATGCCTACGTGATGAGGAGTAGTCGCATCCCGAGGATGATGTCACAGATGCCGAACCAGCGTGCCTGGCTTGTCGGTGTGTACTGACTTTTTACCATTGTGTGTGTTCTGCAATGTTGTATTCCACCCTCTTTACCCAACTCAGCTAATGTGCAATTGTCTGTATGTAGGTGACTCCAGATACCCTAACATGCCGTGGTTGCTGACACCCCTCAGGAACCCTGTGGCACCAGCCCAGATGCGCTACAATGAGGCACATGGTCGGACCAGGAGAGTGATCGAGCGGACATTTGGTCTCCTGAAGAGCCGCTTTCGCTGCCTGGACAAGACAGGAGGGTCCCTACCATATGCCTCAGCAAAGGTGTGCAAGATTGTCATTGTCTGCTGCATGCTACACAACCTGGCAGTGCGGAAGGAGTTGCCTCTCATCCTGGATGACGATGACCAACATCCGCCACCTGTGGAGGATCCTGGCCTGGGCCACGATGCCAGTGATGATGATGATGATGATGGTGATGTCCGCACACAGCTCATCACCAACTTCTTCAGCTGAATGTGAGTATCCAGAGATGTTATGTCAATGATTTGAGTTTGCATGATATGTGTTGGTGGTGCTCTGTTGCTGTTTAAGTGTAGCCATGTGCTACTTGACTGGATGCGTGCAGCGGTGTGTCCTTACAGGTAGTCTGTACTCCCCAACAGTGTTGACATGCTGACTTGGTTTTGTGTAGGTATCTTGTGACATGTATTGGGCATGAGTATTGCAGTTCTGTCCTGTTCTTCAGTGCTCTTGACTGTGTGTCATGTCTGTCCTTCACAGGGTGCTTTCAGAGTTGTTTGGTCCACTCGGATCCCCCGACACCATGGTTCAACTTCCAGGGTGGAAGCAGTCGTTTCCCTACAGGTGATGTGCCCCACACCCCTGGACTTTATTTCTTCTACAATTGTTGACTGTGTGGCCACAGCCACGTGGGATTACCTTGCATCTGTAGTGGAAACAACATGTTGCAAATGTGTAATAAACCTGTGCTTCACTTTGGGATGTGCGTTGTCTGTGGTCACACATCTGACTGACATTAGCTTACTTCACCTGTGGGCTAGTTAACACAGACTGTGAATAGGTGTGGTGTCTGTGCATTCCACTGTATTTCCTGGCAACATCAGTGTAGGCGATGAGTCAGATGGCCCTGGTGTGTATGTGCTGTGTAGCCCTAGTGGTGTGTCTCCCTCATATGTGTCACGTTGCCATGACTCACATGACGGTGTTGAACTTGCTATAGCAGTTAGCATGCACAGTGTCATTTAGCAGATCATCATCTCCATGACAAAAACAACTTTGGAATCACAACAGAGGCAAGTATGGTGTATTAGTGATTTTATTTACATACATGTGTGAGGACAGTGCACAGGATGGTGGGTGCTGTACATTGGGATTGAAATCCAAAGTTCCCAGATGAGTTGGAAGTGTTGGTAGCAGAAATGTCCTGAGTAAAGTCCACAGTCATCTGATACATTGGTCCAACTTAAGCTCCCCATGTCATGTGAGAGAGTTGGGTTGCATGCGACAGGGTGAACAGTTTGCACACAAAGGTGGATTTCCAGAACAGGTGTTGGGTTCCTGGGGGATGTACATTGCCATCGGCCTCTCAGTTCTCCTTCCTCGGACGACCCCTCTTCTTTGGGGGGGACCCTCACGTGCAGGCTGCTGCAGTGCAGAGGACTCTCCGCCAGAGTCATCCTCCCTCCCTGTGGCAGTTGCAGTTGTTGCGGCACCAGATGTTGTGGGCACACAGGGAGGTGTGGCCATGTTGGTGCTAATCTGGCGGAGGCATGTCAATATGTCCCTATGCACCGCTGTCAGTTCTTGCAATGTGTCCCACTTGGACTCCATGCCAGCCATGTGTGTCTCCACACGGGACATGTGTGTCTCCACACGGGACATGTGTGAGTCCAAGTGGGCATGATGGGCAGCCTGCTGCTGTTGAATGTCCTTGAGGATCCCCACTACCTGGCTGACCTCTCCGGTGCTATTCTGGTACGCATCAGCAATGCGTACCAGTTGTGGGTCATCATGCAGTCCAGACCCCTCTGCAAACAGCGACCTCTGCCTACCACCCCTCCCACCACCCCTGGCCACACATGCGGGACCTGCGGTGGCATGCACAGGTGACCCTAGTCCCCCTTGGGGGTTGGAATTGGGGTTATTGTCCGTTGCTTCACGGTGGGCCGGGGTCACTGTGCTGTTGTCATTGCTGGTCCTTGGTCTGTCCGTGTCGGCGGCGGTGGTCTGTGTGTTGGCAGTTGTTGGAGGAGTGGGTGCAGGTGGTGCTGATGGTGGTCCTGCTGGTGCTGCATGATGACTCACACCGGAGGTGCCAGGTAGGTCTTCGCCATCCGAGGAGGGCAGAGGCTGTTCCACACCAAAGAGCTCAGGGGCCCCCGGAGCTTGAGACAGGGACTCCTCATCGTCTGCTGCTGTGTCCCCATCATCACCTGTTTTTGGAAGAGACACACAATGTATGTTATGTTTCTACAGGCATCAATGGTTCAAACACCTGACAGTTGTGACTGTACCTCTGAATGCGGGCCTGTGCATTGCATTGTCCTAAGTTGTCACAGTCAGAGGTTGGTATTGGTGTAGCACATTGTCCTGCAAACCTGAAGCATTTCAATGTGAATGTTGAGGTGTGTGCATGGCCAGCATTGTTGATATTTGGTTGACATCCGGCCCTCCTTCTCCCCCAGCCCAGTTGTCACACCATGAAGCATGCCACCATTGCAGTGGGTGCAGGTTGACTCTCAGGATGTCAGTCAGTGGTGTCCTGCTGTTGGTTGGTGCCCAGTTCCCAGCAGGGCCTTGTGCTCCCCACAGCAGTACCCAGTGTCAGCCATCTTGTCAGTTCTTTGCCACTCCCTGTGATGTGAGCATGGTTCAGAGTGGTGTTGATGGGCCAATTGTGAGGGTGACCAATATCTGTGACTAGCACTCCCATCATGCGATTGCCTACACCCCCCTTCCCAGCATGCCCATACTTCCTTCCTTTTGACTCTGCTTCCCTGTGGGATAGTGGGCCTGTGCTGACAGGATGGCTGACAGTGTTGTCCTGGCGTTAGTTTGGCTACAAGTCCCAAAAGTGTCCCTGTGCTTCACACAGCATTACCCAGGGTGGTGGTTCTTTGTGGGATATTTAATTGGAGTGTGAGGCAATGCATTCTCCCAGGTGAGTTGTGTGGAGTTTGTGTTAAGGGTGTGTGTGAGAAGAGCTGCTGGTAACTATGGTCAGTGCTGTCAGTCCTCCTTCCCACCCAGCCAGATATCCCACCATGGAACGTGATTCCATTGCAGGGGGTGCAAGTTTGCTTTCAGGATGTCAGTCAGTGGTGTCCTGCTGTTAGTTGGTGCACAGTTCCCAGCAGGGGCTTGTGCTCCCCACAGCAGTACCCAGTGTCAGCCATCTTGTCAGTTCTTTGCCACTTCCTGTGATGTGAGCATGGTTCAGAGTGGTGTTGATGGGCCAATTGTGAGGGTGACCAATATATGTGACTACCACTCCCATCATGCTATTGCCTACACCCCCTTCCCAGCATGCCCATACTTCCTTCCTTTTGAGTCGAATTCACTGTGTGTGAGTGTGACAGCAATGGCAAGATGGCTGACAGTGTGGCCCTGTTGTTTGTTGGTGCCCAGTTCCCAGCAGGGCCTTGTGCTCCCCACAACAGAGCACCATTGTCAGACATCTTTGAAGTGGCTTTTCACTCCCTGTGAGGTGTGCATGCTTCAGTGTGAGCTTGCTGGGCCATGCGGGTGGGGGATGTTGAGCTGTGACTACCACTCCCATCATGCTATTGCCTACACCCCCCTTCCCAGCATGCCCATACTTCCTTCCTTTTGAGTGGACTTCACTGTATGTGAGTGTGACAGCAATGGCAAGATGGCTGACAGTGGTGTCCTGCTGTTGGTTGGTGCCCAGTTCCCAGCAGGGCCTTGTGCTCCCCACGACAGAGCAGCATTGTCAGACATCTTTGAAGTGGCTTTTCACTCCCTGTGAGGTGTGCATGCTTCAGTGTGAGCTTGCTGGGCCATGCGGGTGGGGGTTGTTGAGCTGTGACTACCACTCCCATCATGCTATTGCCTACACCCCCCTTCCCAGCATGCCCATACTTCCTTCCTTTTGAGTGGACTTCACTGTATGTGAGTGTGACAGCAATGGCAAGATGGCTGACAGTGGTGTCCTGCTGTTGGTTGGTGCCCAGTTCCCAGCAGGGCCTTGTGCTCCCCACAACAGAGCAGCATTGTCAGACATCTTTGAAGTGGCTTTTCACTCCCTGTGAGGTGTGCATGCTTCAGTGTGAGCTTGCCGGGCCATGCGGGTGGGGGATGTTGAGCTGTGACTACCACTCCCATCATGCTATTGCCTACACCCCCTTCCCAGCATGCCCATACTTCCTTCCTTTTGACTCTGCTTCCCTGTGGGATGGTGTGCCTGTGCTGACAGGATGGCTGACAGTGTTGTCCTGGCGTTAGTTTGGCTACAAGTCCCAAAAGTGTCCCTGTGCTTCACACAGCATAACCCAGGGTGGTGGTTCTTTGTGGGATATTTAATTGGAGTGTGAGGCAATGCATTCTCCCAGGTGAGTTGTGTGGAGTTTGTGTTAAGGGTGTGTGTGAGAAGAGCTGCAGGTAACTATGGTCAGTGCTGTCAGTCCTCCTTCCCACCCAGCCAGATATCCCACCATGGAACGTGCTTCCATTGCAGGGAGTGCAAGTTTGCTTTCAGGATGTCAGTCAGTGGTGTCCTGCTGTTAGTTGGTGCACAGTTCCCAGCAGGGGCTTGTGCTCCCACAGCAGCACCCAGTGTCAGCCATCTTGTCAGTTTTATTCCACTCCCTGTGATGTGAGCATGGTTCAGAGTGGTGTTGATGGGCCAATTGTGAGGGTGACCAATATCTGTGACTACAACTCCCATCATGCTATTGGCTACACTGACTTCACCAGCATACACAGAATTCCTTCCTTTCAGTGAGCTTCCCTGTGAGGTGGTGTTCTGGTGGTGGCAAAATGTCTGACAGTGTTTGTTGGTTAGATTTGTGCGGCTGCCTTGCTCTATTTGTTGTTGGGTTTGTACATGTCATGACACAGTTACATTTCACTTTGGGATGGCAGGTATTGTGTTTGTCTAACTAACTTACACATCTTGGGATGATTCTGTTTTGGTTACTGTGGCTTTGCTGACGGTGCATGGTTTGACTATCCCCTTGACAGTGATGTGTGTGTATTGTCACACGATATTGGGTATATTGGTTGTGAACTCACCAGGCTCTGGGATGTTTGCTAGTCCATGTACGCTCTCTGGTGGTAGGATGGCCCGCACCTTCTCCTCCCAGGGCCTGAGGTATACTGGTTTGGCAGGAGGGCCACTGCCGGTGCGATGGCTCAAGGCGTAATCCTTCTTGACTAGGTCCTTGACCCTCCTGCGCACATCATACCACCTGTTCTGGATGTCTTCCTTTGTGCGCAAACATGGTGATTGTGCGTTCACCCTGTCGACGATCCTCTCCCACATCTTGGTTTTCTGCGACATGGGGGTCTGTTGGACCAGTGTACCAAACAATTGTGGCTCTACCCTGAGGATTTCATCTACCAACACTTCCAATTCACTGTCTAGGAACTTTGGATTCTTCTTTGGGGGCATGGTGATGGGTGGTGGTGGGGATTGATGTGTGTGTGAGTGTGCAAGTGAGGGTAGGTGAGTGTCAGTTTTGCTGGGTGTATGTGAGGGTGCTATTGGGGAGTTGCTAATGGTGTGTGGCTTGTGTGATGGATGAGTTGTGGGTGTGTCTGTGATTGCTGGCTGATGGTGTTCTGTGCTGGCTGGTCATTAGGATTTGCAAAGGATCATGGTAGGGATTTGTGGCCTTTATATGGGTGGAGTTGTGGGTGTGTCTTTGTTCCATTTCCCCCCCCCCCAGTATTTATTGACTTTGTCATTGCTTGTTTGGCCCTCTTTTTTGTATTTGTTCCTTTGTAGTTTCTGGGCATGTAGGAGACGTTCTCCTGACCGAGTCGGACGCTGCAGTTGTCTCGTGCGAGCTTCTCCGACTCTTTCAGGCTGTATTTCTGCTGTATTTTATGTGCAGCGTACGCATCGGTCGCGGAGTATTGGGTTGCTTCGGCTCCGTTTTGTATGCGTGTCGGTCGTACGGCTTGAGCTCCGTGCGACTCGGTTTAGTTTAGCACGCATTGCATAGTACTGCGCGGGTCGGAGTTCGCGGGTACGTTTCTGTCGGGTTCTTTCCTGGTGCGTGTCGGTCGGTTCGATTCGCGTGGTTTTCCGGCCGGATAGCTGGTTTCCGTGCAGTTCGGTCGTTCGGCTTGTGTTCCGTACGAGTCGGTCGTACGTCATGCATTGCATCGTACTAGGCGGATCGGGCAGCGCCGGTACGTGTCGGTCGGACTAAATTCCCGTACTGAGTCGGTCGGTACGTTTTCCGGCCCGAATCGGAATCGGCCCCTTAATGTTCAAGAGTTTCCTTGCCGATTCCACAAAGCCGACATACCTGTGTATCTTTAATAGCCTGATTCCAAGTCCCTTCGAACTCCCCTATCGGAATATAAAATTGTCTGAACCTTAGGTATTTCCATTTAATATAACTGGTCAGATTCCATCCCAAGTATTCTTGAGCCTGCAAGGTATATGTGTCAAATATTAAGCCAGTATGTTTATATTTCCCGGCTTGTAGAAGATCTAAATTCCACTGTGTTAACTTTAGTGTTTTACATATTAAATGTTTCCGCACATCCCTGGTCATTCGCCCCATCTCCTGTATATCAGGCAGATCATAGGAGTCTATTTCCCACATTATACTAGATAGTTGCAGATCTCTTACTTTTTTACTCCGGAGTTCCACCATTATTAGATGTTTCAATGAGCTTGAATCGGCCTTAGCACAGTCAATAATATAGTTAACACAGCTGTTCTTATGCCGCATTTCCAGAGATTTTAGGCCAAATTCCAACCGTATCATACAATGTGGAGTAGCCTGTCATAGGTGGAGTATGGTACGTACACATTTCATAAAACATTTTTCGAGCTCAAAGATTACTTTCTTGTTCATGGCAGGAGATGCATACAATAAAAACGGAATCATTTTCATTTGTAAAGCTTTAAGTGATGGAATAATAGCATTCCCTCCGAACATTTTCATAAATCTCGCGATTGAGTTTGTAATAGTTGTAGATTTTACACTTTTACTGACCATATGGTTTGACCATGATAACTTTTTGTCAAATGTTACGCCGAGGTAGTTATATTGGTCCACTACCTCGATTGGATTTTCTCCTAAAGTCCACATTTTTGATTGTGTAGACTGTCCAAACGTCACAATTTTTGTTTTAGACAAGTTAGCTATCAAACCATTCACTTTGTTATATATATCTAGTTGGTTCAGTTGGTGCTGTAATCCATTAGGAGTTAAGGATAAAATTACTAAATCATCGGCATATGCTAGGTATGGTATTTTTTTGTCACCAAATTTAGGTGCCACACCCATATCTGAACTTAACACCGAATCGATATCTGCAATATACAAAGAGAATAGCAGTAGAGCGAGGACACAGCCTTGCTTAAGACCGTTTGTGGTATCCATTTTTGGCGATAATGTATTATCATGAGCCAACTTCACCCTGACCCATGTATCCGAATGCAGGCCTATAATAAAATTTTGAAGGTTCGGATCAACCCCCCATGCTGTTAATTTACTCTACAGCCTTTGCCGGTTGACCTTGTCAAATGCTGTGGAATAATCCACAAAGCAGGCGTATAGTGTTATCTTCCGCAAGCTTGCCTTTTTTCCTATCAGGGCCAATGAAGCAATGTGATCGAGGGTCGAACACCCTAAACGGAATCCAGTTTGGGTTATTGGTATTAATGATTTGTCCTCCGCCCATGTCCTTAATTTATTTTGGAGGTGCTTCGCAAACAGTTTCCCTTCAAAATCCAGCAATGCTATTAATCTATAGCTGGACGGATCATCTTTTGGGCCTCGCTTGTAAATCGGATGAACAATCGCTCCTTTCCAGGAAGATGGTATCATTCCACATTTAATTACCTGTAAAAACAACTGTTTTAACATCGCACTCCAAAATGTTATGTTGAACTTTATCAAGCCGATAGGGATACCATTGGGTCCTGCTGCCTTGGATGAGCGGGAGCTCTTTATTAATTCAGGCAGTACCTATGCAGTCATGCAATCACCCAGGCACTACACTTGCAGTTATCTATTCACCCAGGGGCTACCCATACACACATCCAATCACCCAGGCACTACCCTTGCACTCATCCATTCACTCAGGCACTATGCATGGGCTCATCCTTTCACTCAGGCACTACCAAAGCACTCATCCAATGTCCCAGGCACGACCCTTCCACTCATTCATTCACTCACGTACTACCCATGCACTTGTACAATCACCCAGGCACTACCCATGCACTCATTCTTTCACCCAACCATTATGCATGCACTCATCCATTCACTCAGGTGCTCCCTTGCACTCATCCATTCACTCAGGCATTCCCCATGCACTCATCCATTCACCCAGGCACTACCCATGCACAAATCCAATTACCCAGGCACTACCTTTGCACTCATCCATTCACTCATGTATTACCCATGCACTCATCCAATTACCCAGGCACTACCCATGCACTCATCCAATCACTCAGGCACTACCCTTGCACTCATCCATTCACTCAGACACTAACTTTGCACTCATCCAATCAAACTGGCACTACCAATGCACTCATCCAATCACCCAGGCACTACCATTGCACTCATCCATTCAATGAAGTGCTACCCATGCCATCCAATCACCCAGGTGCTAGGCTTGCACTCATCCAATCACCCATGCACTACCCATGGACTCATCCAATCACCGAGGGACTATCTATGCACTCATTCAATCACCCAGGCACTACCCATGCACTCATCCATTCACCCAGGCACTATCCATGTCTACCTAATGTCCTAGACACTATCCATGTACTCACCCAGTCACCCAGGCACTACCCTTGCACTCATCCAATGTACCAGGCACTATCTTGCACTCATCCAATCACTCAGGCACTACCCTTGCACTCCTGCCTTCACTCAGGCATCACCCTTGCACTCAACCATTCACTCAGGTACTACCCAAGCACTCATCCATTCACCCAGGCACTACCCATGCACACATCCAATCACCCAGGCACTACCCATGCACTTGTCCAATGACCCAGGCATGATCCTTCCACTCATCCATTCACTCAGGCACTATGCATATGCTCATCCATTCACTCACGCAATTCCCATGCACTTGTCCAATGACCCAGGCATGATCCTTCCACTCATCCATTCACTCACACACTACCCATGCACTCAGGCACTACCCATGCACTCATCCATTCACCCAGGCCCAACCCATGTACACATCAAATCACCCAGGCACTACCCTTGCACTGATCCATTCACCCAGGCACTACCCATGCACTCATCTATTCACCCAGGCACTACCCATGCACTCATTCAATCACCCAGGCACTACCCATGCACTCATTCATTCACCCAGCCATTATCCATGCACTCATCCATTCACTCAGGTACTCGCCATGCACTCATCCATTCACTCAGGCCCTACCCATGCACTCATCCATTCACTCAGGCACTACCCATGCACCCATCCAATCATCCAGTCACTACCTTTGTACTCATCCATTTACTCATGCAGTACCCATGCACTCCTCCATGCACCCAGGCACTACCCATGGTAAGTAGACATAATATTGAGTTTTAAATATCGAGTTTTTAATGTCGATAGTAAAAAATATCGTGGTTTGTAACATCAATGTCAAGAATATCGATTTAGTATGTTGTTCAAAATATTGATTTTGTAAATGTATTGTTTTTGTTTTTTGTATAGTAAATATTTGTAAATATAAAAATAATTTTTAATAAATTGGATATGTTTTTTTGAAAAATTGTTTTAGGAGCGGGATGTTGGGTTTATAGGGGATAAGGGTGGGGAGTGTTTTAATTTTTTTTCTAATAAAAAAAAAAAAAAGTAATAATAATGGAATTTAAAAATGATTTTTAGGAGCGGGATGTTGGGTTTATAGGGGATAAGGGTGAGGAGTGTTTTAAAAATTATTATTATTATTTTTAAGTAATAAAGAAAATTAAAAATGATTTTTAGGAGCAAGATGTTGGGTTTATAGGGGATAAGGGTGGGGAGTGTTTTAATTTTTTTTTTAAATTAAAAAAAATTAAGTAATAATAAAGGAATTTAAAAATGATTTTTAGGAGCGGGATGTTAGGTTTATAGGGGATAAGGGTGAGGAGTGTTTTTAAAATTATTATTATTTAAAAAAATTAAGTAATAAAGAAAATTAAAAATGTTTTTTAGGAGCAAGATGTTGGGTTTATAGGGGATAAGGGTGAGGAGTGTTTACATTTTTTTAAATTTAAGTAATAATAAAGAAATTTAAAAATATTTTTTAGGAGAAGGATGTTGGGTTTATAGGGCATAAGGGTGGGGAGTGTTTTAAAAAAATGTTTACAAATTTTTAATAAAATGTACGTAATAAAGAATTTTAATAATGTTTTTTAGGAGTGGGATGTTGTGTTTAATGGGGATAAGGGTGGGGAGTGTTTTAAAAAGTTTTTTACAAATGTTTATAAAATTTAAGTAATAAAGAAATGTAAAAATGTTTTTTAGGAGCGGGATAATGGGTTTATGGGGGATAAGGGTGGGGAGTGTTTTAAAAACATTTTTACACATTATTTATAAAATTTAAGTAATAATAAAGAATTTTAACAATGTTTTTAGGAGTGGGATGTTGTGTTTATAGCGGATAAGGGTGGGCAGTGTTTTAAATTTTTTTTTTTTTTTTTAAATGAAATAGAAATGGAAAAATGTTTTTTAGGAGCTGGATGTTGGGTTTATAGGGGATAAGGGTGGTGAGTGTTTTAAAAAATATTGACATTTTTTTATACAATTTTAAATAATAATTAAGAAATTTAAAAATGTTTTTTAGGAGCGGGATGTTGGTGTTATAGGGGATAAGGGTGGGGAGTGTTTTAAAATGTTTTTTTTAATTATTTTATAAATAATTTAAGTGATAATAAAGAAGAAATTTATGAATATTTTTGAGTTGTTGAATGTTGTGTTTATAGGGGATAAAGGTGGGGAGTGTTTGTAAATATTAAAAAATGTATTTTAAATTTTTTTTTAATCAATTTTGTAAACAATATTTAAGAATAGTGGTATGTTGCATTTATAGATGAGGGGGGATTTGTATTTTTAAAAAAAAATTATACAAATTCTTTTTTATAAAAAAATAAAAAAAATAATAATAGTGTGACTTTGTGGTTATTGCAGATAAGTTTGTGGAGTAATTTCTAAAAATAAAATAAAAAATAAAAAGTTGAAATAAAAATTTGTACAAAATGTATAATTATATGTTGTATTTATTTGGGATAAGAGTAGTGAAAAAATAATAAAAAATAAATACATTTTAGAGAGAGGTGTGTTGTGTTTACATGGGATTTGTGTGTTGTTTTAGTTGAAAAATGGGTAATAATAGTTGTAGAATTTAAATTTTCAATCAAAATATTTTTTTCCAAAATTTTGAGGATGTTAAATGTTTGGGTTTGTAATTATTAATGTTATAAAAATTAAGGGCCCGATTCCGATCTCGCTAGGAAAGCCCTCCGTACGACTCGGATCCGGAGGGCTTTCCGAGCGAGACGTGCTCCGGGAGTCCGAACGAGCGAGTACGATGCTGCTGTATGCTTACGGACTCGGTTTGCTCAGACACCAATTGAACTCTATGGGAGCCCGTGTACAGATGCGTACACAGGCTCGCATAGCAGAAAAGGGGTGGGTGGGGAAAAGCGTACACCCTGTGGTGGGCACCCCATGGTGCCCGCCTCACTGTGCATGCCTGGATCTGGAGGACCCGTGGGCACCCCCTGTGACAGATTCGGAGGGCCCCAGGTGAAGGGGGGCCTGCTACGGTCCCCCGAAGTACACTTCTGACAACCGTTTCGTCTCGCTGAGACCGAGGCGAAGCGGCTGTCCGAATCGTGCATCGTACTCGCTCGGTCGGAAATCGGCTCCATTGCGCGGCACGATTCGTCCACAAACGAGATGTACGGAGCGGTTCAGGTCCGGAAACGATTCAGTCAGCGCTTATGCGATCTTCGCATCATACTTGGTTGTCCGGACCTGTGTACGATTCGGTCGTAAAAAAGGGCTACGAATTGGTTTCGGTAAAGCCAAATCCGATTCGGAGGCCTTCCGAACAACATTGGAATTAGGCCCTAAAAGTAAAAATGTACTGTTATGTTTAATACTTTATAAGCTAATTTGTAATTCTAAATTTTATTTAAAAAAAAAAATGTATTTAATTTGTATTATAATATATTTTATAAATAAAAAATTAATTAAAAAAATTTATACAATTCAGCATAACTCTGTTCTGGACATGACTTTAGAAGTAGGAATAGGATAATATATATGTGTAGTGTGTAGCATTTTCTATGTGTTAATGTACTTTTGATTGGGAATATTACATTTTATGAGTTTATTGTTTAGCACCTTCCATGTGTTAATGTTGTTTGGAGTTGGAATATAACATTATGGGGCCGATTCCGATTCGGGCCGGAAAAAGCACCGACCGACTCGGATCCGGAAATTATACCGACCGACACGTACCTGTGGCGCCCGACACGCCAAGTACGATGCAATGCGTGCAAAATCCGACCGACACGTACCGAACCCAAGTCGAACGACCGAGCCGCACGGAAAACAGCAATCCGGTCGGAAAAACACGCGAATCCAACCGACTGACACGCACCCGGAACAAATCCGACCGAAACGTACACGCGAACGCCAAACCGCAAAGTACGATGCAAGGCGCGAAAACCACGAGCGAGTCGGACGGAGGACAAGCCGTACGACCGACACGCATACAAAACCGAGCCGAAGCAACACAAAACACTGCGACCGACGCGTACGCAGCATAGAAAACTGCACAAACACAGCGTGAACGAAATGGAGAATACCGTACGAGACAAATGCAGGGTCCGACTCGGTCACAAGAACGTTTCCAACATGCACAGACAGTACAAAGGAAAAATCACACAAAAAAGGCCAAACAAGCAATTACTAAGCCAATAAATACTGGGGGGTGGGGACAGAGAACAAAGACACACCCACAACTCCACCCATATAAAGGACACAAATCACAACCATGATCCTTTGCAAATGCCATTCCACTGCCAGCACCCAAGAGACAGCAACCACACACCCACAGCTCATCCCTCACACAAGCCACACACCATCAGCACACCAACAAATACCTACCTCACATACACCCAGCAAAACACACACTCACACACCCTCACCTGCACACCAACACACACATCACTCACCATCACCACCCATCACCATGCCCCCAAGAAGAATCACAAGTTCCTAGATTGTGAATTGGAAGTCATGGTAGACGAGATCCTCAGGGTAGAGCCACAGCTGTTTGGCACACTGGTCCAACAGACCCCCATCTCCCAGAAAACCAAGATGTGGGAGAGGATCATCAACAGGGTGAACGCACAATCACCATGTCTGCGCACAAAGAGCGACATCCAGAACAGGTGGTATGACGTGCGCAGGAGGGTACGGGACCTGCTCAAGAAAGACTACATCATCAGCCAATACACCGGCAGTGGCCTTCCTGCCAAGCCAATATACCTCAGGCCCTGGGAGGAGAAGGTGCGGGCCATCCTTCCGCCAGTGAGCGTATATGGACTAGAGAACATCCCAGAGCCTTGTGAGTACACAACAAATGTACACAATATACTGCCACAAAACACACGCACATCACTGTCAAGGGAGAGTCAAACCATGCACTCATAGCAATTACACAGCAACCAGAACAGAATCATCCCAAAATGTGTATGTCAGTCAGATAAACACAACACATGCCATCAAAAAAGTCACATCCAACTGTGCCATCACATGTACAAACACAACTACAACTACAGCTAGGCAGTGGCACAAATAGAACTAACAAACACATCCAGACATGTAGCCACCACAACAACACCAACACACAGTGAAGACAACTCAAAGGAAGGAATTCTGTGTATGCTGGCCAAGTCAGTGTAGCCAATAGCATCATGGGAGTCGCAGTCACACATATTGCCCCCCACAACTGTCCCATCAACACCACCATGAACCATGCGCACATCACAGGGAGTGGAGAAGGACTCACAAGATGGCTGACACTGGCAACTGCTGTGGGGAGCACAAGGCCCTGCTGGCAACTGTGCACCAACAAACAGCAGGACACCACTGACTGACATCCTGAGAGACAACTTCCACTCCCTGCAATGCAAGCACGTTCCATGGTGGGATATCTGGCTGGCTGGGTGGGAAGGAGGACTTGCAGCACTGACCATAGTCACAAGCACCTCCCCTCACACCCCCTCAACACAAACTCCACAGAACCCACCTGATAGAATGCAATGCCCCCCATCCTAACACAAGATCCCACAAAGAACCACCACCCTGGGTTATGTTGTGTGAAGCACAGGGACACTCTTGGGACTGTTAGCCAAACAACTGCCAGGACAACACTCCCATCCATCCTGTCAGCACAGCCAGCACACCCCACAGGGAAGCAGAGTCAAAAGGAAGGAAGCATGGGCATGCTGGGAAGGGGGGTGGAGGCAATAGCATGATGGGAGTCGTAGTCACTGATATTGGTCACCCCCACAACTGTCCCATCAACACCACGCTGAACCATGCTCACATCACAGGGAGTGGAGAAGGACTCACAAGATGGCTGACACTGGCTACTGCTGTGGGGAGCACAAGGCCCTGCTGGCAACTGTGCACCAACAAACAGCAGGACACCACTGACTGACATCCTGAGAGACAACTTCCACTCCCTGCAATGCAAGCACGTTCCATGGTGGGATATCTGGCTGGCTGGGTGGGAAGGAGGACTTGCAGCACTGACCATAGTCACAAGCACCTCCCCTCACACCCCCTCAACACAAACTCCATAGAACCCACCTGGTAGAATGCAATGCCCCCATCCTAACACAAGATCCCACAAAGAACCACCACCCTGGGTTATGTTGTGTGAAGCACAGGGACACTCTTGGGACTGTTAGCCAAACAACTGCCAGGACAACACTCCCAGCCATCCTGTCAGCACAGCCAGCACACCCCACAGGGAAGCAGAGTCAAAAGGAAGGAAGCATGGGCATGCTGGGAAGGGGGTGGAGGCAATAGCATGATGGGAGTCGTAGTCACTGATATTGGTCACCCCCACAACTGTCCCATCAACACCACCCTGAACCATGCTCACATCACAGGGAGTGGAGAAGGACTCACAAGATGGCTGACACTGGCTACTGCTGTGGGAGCACAAGGCCCTGCTGGCAACTGTGCACCAACAAACAGCAGGACACCACTGACTGACATCCTGAGAGACAACTTCCACTCCCTGCAATGCAAGCACGTTCCATGGTGGGATATCTGGCTGGCTGGGTGGGAAGGAGGACTCGCAGCACTGACCATAGTCACAAGCACCTCCCCTCACACCCCCTCAACACAAACTCCACAGAACCCACCTGGTAGAATGCAATGCCCCCATCCTAACACAAGATCCCAAAAGAACCACCACCCTGGGTTATGTTGTGTGAAGCACAGGGACACTCTTGGGACTGTTAGCCAAACAACTGCCAGGACAACACTCCCAGCCATCCTGTCAGCACAGCCAGCACACCCCACAGGGAAGCAGAGTCAAAAGGAAGGAAGCATGGGCATGCTGGGAAGGGGGTGGCGGCAATAGCATGATGGGAGTCGTAGTCACTGATATTGGTCACCCCCACAACTGTCCCATCAACACCACCCTGAACCATGCTCACATCACAGGGAGTGGAGAAGGACTCACAAGATGGCTGACACTGGCTACTGCCGTGGGGAGCACAAGGCCCTGCTGGCAACTGTGCACCAACAAACAGCAGGACACCACTGACTGACATCCTGAGAGACAACTTCCACTCCCTGCAATGCAAGCACGTTCCATGGTGGGATATCTGGCTGGCTGGGTGGGAAGGAGGACTTGCAGCACTGACCATAGTCACAAGCACCTCCCCTCACACCCCCTCAACACAAACTCCACAGAACCCACCTGGTAGAATGCAATGCCCCCATCCTAACACAAGATCCCACAAAGAACCACCACCCTGGGTTATGTTGTGTGAAGCACAGGGACACTCTTGGGACTGTTAGCCAAACAACTGCCAGGACAACACTCCCAGCCATCCTGTCAGCACAGCCAGCCCACCCCACAGGGAAGCAGAGTCAAAAGGAAGGAAGCATGGGCATGCTGGGAAGGGGGTGGAGGCAATAGCATGATGGGAGTCGTAGTCACAGCTCTACATCCCCCACCACATGGCCCAGCAAGCTCACACTCACGCATGCACATCCCACAGAGAGTGGAAAGGCCCATCAAAGATGTCTGACACTGTTGCTGTGTCGTGGGGAGCACAAGGGCATGCTGGGAACTGCACACCAACCAACAGCAGGACACCACTGTCAGCCATCTTGCCATTGCTCACACACCCACACATACTGAACTCCCCACAAAAGCAAGTAAGTTTGGGAATGCTGGCAAGTGGGGTGGAGGCAATAGCATGATGGGAGTGGCAGTCACTGATATTGGTCACCCCCACAACTGTCCCATCAACACCACCCTGAACCATGCTCACATCACAGGGAGTGGAGAAGGACTCACAAGATGGCTGACACTGGCTACTGCTGTGGGGAGCACAAGGCCCTGCTGGCAACTGTGCAACAACAAACAGCAGGACACCACTGACTGACATCCTGAGAGACAACTTCCACTCCCTGCAATGCAAGCACGTTCCATGGTGGGATATCTGGCTGGCTGGGTGGGAAGGAGGACTTGCAGCACTGACCATAGTCACAAGCACCTCCCCTCACACCCCCCTCAACACAAACTCCACAGAACCCACCTGGTAGAATGCAATGCCCCCATCCTAACACAAGATCCCACAAAGAACCACCACCCTGGGTTATGTTGTGTGAAGCACAGGGACACTCTTGGGACTGTTAGCCAAACAACTGCCAGGACAACACTCCCAGCCATCCTGTCAGCACAGCCAGCCCACCCCACAGGGAAGCAGAGTCAAAAGGAAGGAAGCATGGGCATGCTGGGAAGGGGGTGGAGGCAATAGCATGATGGGAGTCGTAGTCACTGATATTGGTCACCCCCACAACTGTCCCATCAACACCACCCTGAACCATGCTCACATCACAGGGAGTGGAGAAGGACTCACAAGATGGCTGACACTGGCTACTGCTGTGGGAGCACAAGGCCCTGCTGGCAACTGTGCACCAACAAACAGCAGGACACCACTGACTGACATCCTGAGAGACAACTTCCACTCCCTGCAATGCAAGCACGTTCCATGGTGGGATATCTGGCTGGCTGGGTGGGAAGGAGGACTTGCAGCACTGACCATAGTCACAAGCACCTCCCCTCACACACCCCTCAACACAAACTCCATAGAACCCACCTGGTAGAATGCAATGCCCCCCATCCTAACACAAGATCCCACAAAGAACCACCACCCTGGGTTATGTTGTGTGAAGCACAGGGACACTCTTGGGACTGTTAGCCAAACAACTGCCAGGACAACACTCCCAGCCATCCTGTCAGCACAGCCAGCCCACCCCACAGGGAAGCAGAGTCAAAAGGAAGGAAGCATGGGCATGCTGGGAAGGGGGTGGAGGCAATAGCATGATGGGAGTCGTAGTCACTGATATTGGTCACCCCCACAACAGTCCCATCAACACCACCCTGAACCATGCTCACATCACAGGGAGTGGAGAAGGACTCACAAGATGGCTGACACTGGCTACTGCTGTGGGGAGCACAAGGCCCTGCTGGCAACTGTGCACCAACAAACAGCAGGACACCACTGACTGACATCCTGAGAGACAACTTCCACTCCCTGCAATGCAAGCACAGTCCATGGTGGGATAACTGACTGGCTGGGTGGGTGGGAAGGAGGGCCGGCTGTCAACCAAACACAACCAATGCAGACCATGTTCACACCCCAAAAAATACATAGAAATGCCCAAATAATGCAGGACAATGTGCCACACCAATATCAACCCCTGACTGTGACGACTTTGGACAATGCAATGTACAGGCCCGCACCCAGAGGCACAGTCACAACTGTCATGTGTGTCAACCATTGATGCCTGCAGAAACATAACATACATTGTGTGTGTCTCCCAAAAACAGGTGATGATGGGGACACAGCAGCAGACGCTGAGGAGTCCCAGTCCCAGGCTCAAGAGGATGCGGAGCTCACTGGCGTCGTACAGTCTCTGCCCTCCTCGGACGAAGAAGACCAACCTGGCACATCCGGTGCAAGTCTACATGCAGCACCAGCAGGACCACCAGCTGCAGCACCAGCAGGACCACCAGCTGCACCCCCTGCACCCACCCCTCCAACGACTGTCACCACAAATACCATCCCTGCCGACATGGACAGAACAAGGAGCAACACCAGCACAGGGACCCTGGACCAACCTGGGGCCATGGACACCACCACCACCACCAACCCCCAAGGTGGACCAGGGTCATCTGTGCGTGCCACTGCACGCACTGCACATGCCAGCAGGGGTGGTGGGAGGGGTGGGAGACAGAGGTCGCTGCTTGCAGAGGTTGCTGGTGTGCATGATGACCCACAACTGGTACGCATAGCTGATGCGTACCAGTCCAGCACCGGAGACCTCAGCCAGGTAGTGGGGCTCCTCAGAGACATGAAACAGCAGCAGGCTGCCCATCATGCCCGCTTGGACTCTCACATGTCCCACGTGGAGTCACACATGTCCCGCGTGGACTCACACATGTCCCACGTGGAGTCCAAGTGGGATGCACTGCATGAGATGACGGCGGTGCACAGGGACATTTTACAATGCCTCCGCCAGATGAACAGCAACCAGTCCACACCTCCCTGTGTGCCAACAACATCTGGTGCTGCCCAAACTGCAACTGCCACAGGGAGGGAGGATGACTCTGGCGGAGAGTCCCCTGCACCGCAGCAGCCTGTACTTGAGGGGCCCCCCAAGAAGAGGGGTCGTCCGAAGAGGGGCAAGTGAGAGGCCGATGGCCAAGCGCAACTCCCAGGAAGCCTGAACCTGTTCTGGATGTTCACCTTTGTGCACAGACTGTTCACCCTGTTGACGGCAACACTACTCCCACACATTGCATGGGAGTACAAGTTGGACCAATGTGTCAGACAACTGTGGCCCCGATACTGGGGATTCTGTCTACCAGGACTTTCAATTCACCTAGGAACTTCTGATTGCAAGATTTATGTACAGCACTACCCATCCTATGCACTATTCACACAAATGTATCACAATAAACACACTAATACACCATACTTGCCTCTGTTGTGATTCCAACGTGGGTGCTGTTATGGGGATGATGAACTGCAAAATTACACTGTGTATGCGAACTGCAACAGCAAGTACAACACAGGCATGTGAGTAAAGGCAACGTGACACATATGAGGGAGACACACCACCAGGGCTACACAACACATACACACCTAGGCCATCTGACTCATTGCCTACACTGATGTTGCCAGGGAAGACGGTGCAATGCACAGACACCACACCCATTCCCAGTTGTAGTCAAGTAGCCCACAGGTGCAGTAAGCAAATGGCAGTCAAATGTGTGACCACAGACAACGCACATCACAAAGTGAAGCACAGGTTTATTACACAGTTGCAACATGTCGTAACCACTACAGATGCAAGGTAATCCCACCTGGCAGCGGGCACACAGTCAACAACTGTAGACGGAAGGAAGTCCATGGGTGTGGCGCACATCACCTGTAGGGACACAACAGCTACCAGCCTGGAAGTGCAATCACGTCGTCGGTGGACACAGTTGACCAAACGAATCTGAAAGTACCCTGTGAAGGACAGAAATGACACACAGTCAAAAGCAATGGAGTACAGGACAGAACAGCAAAACTCATGCACAATACATGTTACAAGATACCCACCCAGAACCAAGTTAGCATGTCAACACTGTTGGGGAGTACAGCCCACCTGTCACCACACATCGCAACACACATCCAGTCAAGTAGCCCATGGACACACTCCAACAGCACCAGAGCACCACCCACACATCATGCCAACTCACATCATTGACATGACACCTCAGGATACTCACATTCAGCTAAAGAAGTTGGTGATGAGCTGTGTGCGGACATCACCCTCATCATCATCATCATCATCGTCACTGGCATCGTGGTCCAGGCCAGGATCCTCCACAGGTGGCGGATGTTGGTCATTGTCATCCTGGATGAGAGGCAACTCCTTCCGCACTGCCAGGTTGTGGAGCATGCAGCAGACGATGATAATCTTGCACACTTTCGCAGGGGCATATGGGAGGGACCCTCCGGTCTTGTCCAGGCAGCGGAAGTGGCTCTTCAGGAGACCAAATGTCCGCTCAATCACTCTCCTGGTCCGACCATGTGCCTCATTGTAGCGCATCTGGGCTGGTGTCACAGGGTTCCTGAGGGGTGTCAGCAACCACGGCATGTTGGGGTATCCCGAGTCACCTACGGACAGACAAGTGCACATTAGCTGACTTGGAAAAGTGGGCGGAATACTACAGATCAGATCACACACAATGGCACAAAGTCAGTACACACCGACAAGCCAGGCACGCTGGTTCTGCATCTGTGCCATCATCCTGGGGATGCGACTACTCCTCATCACAAAGGCATTGTGTGCTGAACCAGGGAAATGGGCACACACGTGTGTGATGGTCATGTCTGAAAGACACACCACCAGTGCATTGACCGAGTGGTAGTGCTTGCGGTTCCTGTAGGCCTGCTCCTGGGCCTGTGGTGGTACCAAAGCCACATGTGTCCCATCAATGGAGCCAATGACATGCGGCATCCTCCCCAGGGCATAAAAGTCACTCTTCACGTCAGTGAGTCGTCGCAGTCTAGGGAAATAGATGTACCGGTTCAGGAATAGCAACATTGCCGCCAAAACATCGCGGAGCACACGGCTCAACATGGTCTGTGACATCCCACCAGCAGTCGCCACAGTATGTTGGAAGGTACCGGTGGCAAAGAAGTGTAGGGCTGCCATCACCTTCACCTTGGGGGTCAGCGCTGTAGGATACGGCCGGCCAGGCTGCAAATGTGGGGACAACTGCACTGCCAAATCCTCAATCAGCTGCCTGGTGAAGCGGTACCGTCGGATGCTGTCCCGTTCCACCATCGTTGCCAGGTCTGGGAATGGTCGATGGACAGCAGGAGCCCTGCAGTGCAGAGGAGAAGTAAGCAAGATTGTCAGTCAACCCACATATGCGGCATTGAACACACTCAATATCCCAACATACATCATTATGAGGCACAACTACATGAAGTGTGCAGTTCCGTAAGGACATGTATGGTACATACATGGCCAACATCTGTCAACACGGTCCAACAGGTGGCATCAATTAGTCCCAGGTTGGCCCATTGGATATCATGAGGCCATGTCACAGTTCCCAACTCCTGCTGCCGTGTCACAATCACCCCCCACAGTGACATGTGAGCGCAGATGTGCCCCAGGCACCACAGCTCAACGACAGGTACATTCCCAGGGACCCTGTATTGCCACATGGACACTGGCATTACATGGAGTATCATGTATACACCACAGCAAAACAACCATGACCCCCACAGGTAGTGGTCCCACTTGCCACGGCAGGACAGACATGGACGTCTGTGACACACACACGCACAACATCAAAGTCCATGCACACACAACGTGGATGTGGAGACTGTCTCCCATTGTGCACATGAAATCAGAGACATTGTAAACACTACATGCACAAAGACTGTGGAGGACCATCACTATTGTGCCACTGGGACACCCTGGCTCAAACATACCATCCCACATGGGACTCACGGGGTATGTGACATGACATACACATACACCACCGTGAAATGTGACCATGGCACATGCACAGATATGAACAGTTGCACATCACAGTGGTCATGTACACTTAACACCCAGGATCCTGTCCCCATGAACACGTGCACAGCCTGGGGGTGGCTGCCCACAGGTGACACCCACAGGACAACATGTACACCAACATACACACAATAGGAAATGCAGCCTTACATGCCTTATGATAAAGTTTGGACAGGCTGTCGTGATGTAGGTGTGCCCCTCACTCCCTGGGAGCTATCTGTGGCTGGCATATGTCCATCTGAGACAGGCATGCTGACATATGCCAGTCACATGTACAGTGATGCGTTGAACAGCAATGGACCGATCGGTGCCCCGGCCGGCCCATTGCATTCAATGTGTGAGGGTACGCGTTGTACCCCTGTACGCGTTGTACTGCAATGGACCGATCGGTGCCCCCGGCCGGCCCATTGCATTCAATGTGTGCGGGTACGCGTTGTACCCCTGTACGCGTTGTACCCCTGTACGCGTTGTACTGCAATGGACCGATCGGTGCCCCCGGCCGGCCCATTGCATTCAATGTGTGCGGGTACGCGTTGTGCCCTATACGCGTTGTACTGCAATGGACCGATCGGTGCCCCCGGCCGGCCCATTGCATTCAATGTCGCGGGTACGCATTGTACCCCTGTACGCGTTGTACCCCTGTACGCGTTGTACTTCAATGGACCGATCGGTGCCCCCGGCCAGCCCATTGCATTCAATGTGTGCGGGTACGCGTTGTGCCCCTGTACGCGTTGTACTGCAATGGACCGATCGGTGCCCCGGCCGGCCCATTGCATTCAATGTGTGCGGGTGCGCGTTGTACCCCTGTACGCGTTGTACCCCTGTACGCGTTGTACTGCAATGGACCGATCGGTGCCCCGGCCGGCCCATTGCATTCAATGTGTGCGGGTACGCGTTGTACCCCTGTACGCGTTGTACTGCAATGGACCGATCGGTGCCCCGGCCGGCCCATTGCATTCAATGTGTGCGGGTACGCGTTAGTACCCCTGTACGCGTTGTACTGCAATGGACCGATCGGTGCCCCCGGCCGGCCCATTGCATTCAATGTGTGCGGGTACGCGTTGTACCCCTGTACGCGTTGTACCCCTGTACGCGTTGTACTGCTATGGACCGATCGGTGCCCCCGGCCGGCCCATTGCATTCAATGTGTGCGGGTACGCGTTGTGCCCCTGTACGCGTTGCACTGCAATGGACCGATCGGTGCCCCGGCCGGCCCATTGCATTCAATGTGTGCGTGGTACGCGTTGTACCCCTGTACGCGTTGAACTGCAATGGGCCGATCGGTGCTCCGGCCGGCCCATTGCATTCAATGTGTGCGGGTACGCGTTGTACCCCTGTACGCGTTGTACCGCAATGGACCGATCGGTGCACACCCATTGACAATGGCCTTGCCTGGCAACGGACGCGTTTTCGAATTTCGAACGAGTCGGTTGCTGGAAATTCAGTTGGTCACCCACAACAATGTTGCAAAATCATGTATGTCATGAAGTTGAAGATTTGAAGGATGCTGTGGGCGTGTTTTGGTGCTGCTATTCCATGGATTGGCCAGATTCAGAAGATGCAAACGACTTGGACCTATCACTTTGGACACAAGGGACAGTATCTGCCTCTCCAGCACATATATATTGCTGGCTGTTCCCCTGAGAGCTCACTTGCCTGCACTACATGCTCCAGGACGACATCTGCCACTGCACTGCTGCTGTCTCTGCCCCTCTGGACCCTGCAATGGCACGTACTGTGGAGAGAGCCCCAGCCTTCAGCCTTGAGGAGAACCAGGCCCTGCTGGACAGCCTACTTCCACAGTACAGCAAGCTGTATGGGACACCAGGGAGCAGGTGAGTGTTCTGTGCACTGCCTTTCTGAATGTGCATATTGTCTGACTAGCAAGGCTGAAAGTCTGCACGCCACTGGCTAGCAGGCTCACTGAGTAGTTGTCACCCCCATAGTGTGTAGTGACATGCACTGGACAGGTATGGTGCAGTGACAGTGCATTTGAACAAGGTTTTACTTCCCATGCAATGATACCATGTAGTGACGTCTGGCAAACTGTCCATGGGCAGCTTTGCACTGCCTGTGTACATCATGTGCCCCTGTGATTGAGACATGTATATACAACTGTGTCATGCACGGATATGTTGCATGTGTAGTAATGGCCTTTTCACTTTGTCATCCTGACAGGTTAATGCCCATCGGAAGCAGGAGATCTGGAAGGACATCGTCCGGGCTGTCCGGTCCGTGGGGGTCTACAAGCGCCGGATCCGCAACTGCCAGAAGAGGTGGCAGAACCTTCGGGGCTGGACCCGGAGGATTGCACGGGTCCAGCTGAAGCTGTCGCCTCCCTCGCAGGAGGGGCGGAACACGGACCCTGACCCCCACATGCTCCAGATCCTGGCGGTGGTGTTTCCAGACCTGGATGGGCAGCTGAAGGCCAGACAGCAGCAAGGAGGGGGTGAGTCAAAGACTGCACTGTGAACTCTGTATTACATGCTGTGTGCCCTCCTCTGGCCTGGTTCAACTGCCACAGTGCAGCAGTCATGTTGTCCAGGAGCCATGTCCCTCTATTGTGCACTGCCCACTGCTCATCTGATACCCAGGTGTGGCCCTTACATTCAGGGAATTGTGTCACTTGGGACTGTGTCCTTGCAGTTTGCTTCACTAAAGGTGGGGGACAGCATCTGTTTCCCTAACTCTGTTGTGGGCATCATGGGTGGGTCCATTGTTCACACTACGCCTGTGTTCGGACATGTAATCTGGGTGTTGCTTTGATATGCGGTCCACTTGCTGAGCTGAGCCACCACATGTGCCTGGGGTATGTGGCACACGCCCATGCAGCGGGTGGGAACAATGTTTGGGCCCCAGGAGTGTGCAGATTACGTGTGTCACACATACATAGCCAGCTATCCACTGTCCAGGGCTCATCCCTCATTCATGTGGAGCAGGACAGTCATGCCTACTCCAGGCCATGCAATGCACTCTGTACTCCCACTCCCGTGTATCAGCTGACACATTGTGCGCAGTGATTTGACCCCTCAGGTGTCTGCCTCTGTGTCAGTGTGCTGTGGATTAGTTGCCAGGACTGCTGGGGTGTTTCTTGGTAGGGGCTCAGCATGCCCCTGGAGATGTGACCATAGGAGACGATACTTGTGTGTCACATATGTGTTTGATCAGCTGCCCGTGCAGACTGGGGTATGCGAATGTGAAGTTCCGGCAGCTGTTCCCCATTTACAGCAGATTGTGAGGGGCTCAGGTTCAGAGGGTAGTGTCACAGGTCTCCCATATGTCCAATAGGTATGACCTGGACAGATGAGGGTTAAGATGATGTGTTGTGTGGGGGATGTACATGTGCACTTGTGCAGCTCCAGGACTTGCATTCCCCATGACCTACTATTGTGACACAGTGCATAGTGTTGTTGTCTGGCTGCCAAGTCATACATCACTGAGACAGTGATGTATGACTTAGCAGTCATGCCTCTGCCATGGCATGTGTCTACTTATTGGTGATCCTGCAGGGGAGTGACATGTGCTACATGCACACCATTGTGGCGATGGCTATCAGGACATGGGTGCATCATGGTGTCTGTCGCTGGTATGCATCACATGCATTTCCTATTTGACTCTGGGCATCCCTTTCATCCGGAAACCTGTACTGACTCAGTGGCAAGAGCTGTGATGTGTGCATGTCCACATGCCACACTGTGTCCTCTGCACTGTCCAACTACTGTGTACTTGGTGCATGTGTCCACACTGGGGTGTTGCAATCCAACAGACACCAGACAGATGGGTGCAAGGCCATGTGGGATGTGAGTGCCATGCTTGGCATCAGACTGACAATTGGCTTCTCCTGTTCAGTTAGGGCACTTTTAGCAATGTACAACTAATGATGCCAGGGCTTACTCTGTAATGTGCTGTGCTCACAGTAGTGTGTGCGTTTGGTGCAGGTGACTGATGTCTGTCTGTTTCCCCATTGTTTGCAGATACATCCACGGCCACGGAAGGGGACAGCTCCACGGACCAGGAGGAGCCAGAGAGCCAGACTGCGTCAGCAGCCGAGGAGTGGTCGGAGGGACCCAGTGGCACGGAGGGCGAGGGGAGCCACACAGAAGAGTCCTCAGCACCATCCACCTCAGCTGAGGACCAGAGCAACTCGGAGGATGACTCCCTTATGGAGGCGGGTGTCAGCAGCCACCACACCCCAGCTAGTGTTGCTGTCCCCGCCACCACCAGCACCACCACCGCCCTCCCATCGGCTCCCATTCCCCAGGTCCGTGGAGGCTCCCATGTTCGGGAGCGTGTCTCCTTTGGGCCAGGCACCGCACCCTCTGCCCCTGTGTCCCCTGCTGTCCTGAGTGAGGAGTCTGTGTACCTCCTTCGCCAGCTCCATGTAGGGCAGACAGCCATGCTGAGTGTCCTCCATGCGCACACCGCTCTGTTGACTCAGCTGGTGTCGTTCATGGAGGGCATCTCATCGGGCAGGTCTGACCTACAGAGGGGCAATAGGTCCATGGACTCCTCCCTGACGTCAGCAGTGTCCCTCCTCAGACAGTCCCTCACCCCTCCTGCCTCTGCTCCATCCACACTCCCCAGCAACTTATCCGTCCCAAGCACACACACACCGGCACAGGCACACACCAGCACACACACGTCCAGCACACAGACACACACGCCACAAACAAAACGCACACGCACGCACAGTCAGGGGACTGAAACCAGACTCACAGGGGATGGGGCCCTGGTACACACACATGCATCCACGGGCACTGCGCAGTCCTCAGTTGCCCCTCCCTCCAAAACACCCTCCCTTGCCTCACCCTCAACCCCAAAGACCCAGCGCCTCTTCCTCAGTGAACTCGGCCTCTTCCCCTCCGATCCAGCTGCTCCAGCTTCCAGGGGGAAGAGGAAGCCCCCCCACACGGAGCAGAGTGCCCCTCGCCCCCGGACACCCTCCCCCAGGCGCAGACAGACTGAGGCCCCCACCCGCAAGTCCCCCGGAGTGGTAAGAGCAAGACCCCGCCGCCGCCCTGCAGCTCAAGCACCAGGTCTCCTTCCTCCATCCCTCAGGCCCCCACTCCACAGGTGCCCCCACCACACCCTGCCCCAGGTTCCCCCACCCACAGATATACCATCCCCAAGAGGATCCGGCCTTCTCCCCCTGGCACTTGCTCTCCCGGCACCACACCCCCGCTGCGCTTGTCTGTGCCACTGATGTGGTGAGGGTGTCCTCCCCCTCTGTCCAGCCCACCTTGCCTGTTCCCCATTCTCCTCCCTGGTGGTAGGCACTGCAGTGGAGTCCACTACCACCCTGTCTGACTTGGGCACTGCAGTGGCGGACCTGTCCACTCCATCTGCAGGGTCCACTGCAGTCGTGCCGGCACCCACAACATCTGAGTCATGCCCCCAGTTGTGCCGGCACACACCATGTCAGACACCTCCACTGCAGTTGTCAGTGGCTCTCCAGCACCCACCACCCCTTCCCTGCTTCCTCCTGGTGAGCCCTGATCCTGTCCCTGCGGTGCCTGGCCTACCCCCGGTTGCCCCTCCTAGTGGATTGTCCCTGGTTTTGTGCAGGCATGCGTAGGGTGACATCTGCCACTGTCACCCTGTTTGGACTTTTACAATGGACTGGCCATTGGCCTTTGTGTTTTTTCTGGACTTTGTTTTCATTCCACACATATGCTGAATAAAGCAACTTTCTGTTCTCTAGTGCTTATGCTTCTGATGTACATGTTGTTGATGATGCTAACCATGCCCTTGCTGCAGTGATGGTGATATTTGGTCTCATGATAATGAAGTGTTACTGTGCAGGAACCCATGTGGTCCAGGGGGAATGTGTCCTATCCTGTGGTGTATCCATGTCATCCATAGCAGCATCTGAGGGTGTCATGTGTTCAGTATTTGGCAATGGGATTTCCTACTTAGATTAGCTATTTCACATCTGTGGCTTCCACCCCTGCACATCTGTTGTGCCTGCCATTGTTCAATTCGTCTACTTCCCTGACCGTGTGGCCATCTCCACTGGACATGCAGGTTTGGGCATCAATGGGGAAGGACTCATCTGTGTTGTCAGTGCAACATTGCTATACAAGTGTGTTGGATCTGTGCTGATGATTCCGTTGGCACTTCCATGACCAGGCTGATGTTACGGGAGCCCTCATTTGGTGCTAATTGTTGATTGTGTGACCAAGTGCTCAGCTGACATGATGGGGCCCTACTGAGGCAACATATGGCACAGCTTTCCTCACACAGGAGTGGAGTCCCCTCATGGCAGTGTGTACTCCTGTGACATTGCCTACGCCCAAGGTGTGTGTTGTATGTGCATGTCTGTGTGTTCACTTCCGTTTAGCTGTGCATGCTGTGATCCCTAGTGTTGTACCTGTTTGTGATGCTAGCTGAGTTGACCTATGTTCCCCCAAAGTCTTCTCCCTGGGTTCTCTGTGATGTGGGTGCATGGCACATTACTGGTCATCAGGGTGTCACCCATAGGTGTGTTTGCTGTCAGGGCTGAGTTTGTGTGCAGACGCAGATGGGTCACAGTCAGGTTTCCCCTTGGCACTTGTTGTTTGCCCCTGTCATGTGATTTCCAGTTTGTGTTATCTTTCAGTGATTGTGACACGTTGTGTGTGTGACTGCTGGCACTCCTCAGGGTCCGGGCTGCAATGTTGGTTGTTGTCTATGTGTGTTCTTTGTGGGTGACCTTGGCTTCTTCATTGGTGTGTGACTGTGGCTGGGATCCCATTGGTTGGTGTGGTATTGCCGTCATGTCCATGTACAGCGTAGTGTGCAGTGTGTCAGACATTCAGGAGTCTTGTTGAGTGGCCATGTGTGATGTGTTTCTGCACCTTGGTTCCCACCCACCACCCTGGAATAGTCATGGGTGCATGTGCAATGTCACCAGTGCATGTGTACTTCACTGCTGCACATTGTTGGAGGTCAAGGAGTGTGGTGTTGAGTGTTTGCAGATGAGAGTTGTTGCCCGGCTAGGCCCCTGCCTCCATGTTGGCCTTGGCTTACTGGCCATGCTGATTGATTTGTGCTTGTGTAGGTGTGATGGTAGTTAGTTGCTCAGGACACATGACTGTGGTTCACAGTGTGAACCACATTTAGCTTTGTCATCACAGTGGGATTGTAATGCAGCCCAGGGTCACCACATTGTGGGGGCCCTGGGGGTGGTGCTGTGGTGTGTCTGTGTCTTGCTGTGTCAGTTGCTGTCCCTACGTGCCTGTGTGACATGTGTGATTTGTGCTCCCTCTCATCTGACAATGCCTGCTTGCCCACATAGGGGATTTGGATCCATGAGTTACCTTTGTGTGGCACTGTATGCACATCGCGATGATTAGTATTCAGGTCTCCTCATGTGTTGTGTGGTTGCCTGGGGACACTGGCACCCCCCCCCCCTCACCTGTTGTGTATGATGTGCAGTGTGGGTCTGCCTGTTTGTGTTTTGTTTGTGTTTGTGCATCTGCACCACTGCATTGGCATATCTTGGGTGTGCCATTGGCTGTATGTAGTTTTGTGGGTTTCCCCTGCTGTCCCTGGGACTCCTAGGTCATAGGTCAGCACAATGATCATGGTTTGTGTGTCCCATTGCTGCCATGGTATGGTATCTGTTCACCTCACATCTGCAGTCTCCACAGGGTATCTGCATTTGTGTGCCCATTGGTGCAAATATGTGGGTCTGCATTCTGATGGTCACTTCTGTCATTGTGTCATTGATGAATGTTGACGGTGTCAGCCCCCATGGGTGTTGTTTGTCTGCACATGGCCAAAGGTATGTCTTATTTGCACTGCAGTATTTGGCTCACCCAATTTATGTTGCAATGGGACACATACACTACTTTGCCACTGATGTGTTTTTTGTTCTGTGACCAGGAATCATCCATGCAGTTTGGCAGTTGCACCTCTTTCTTTGTCAACACTTACCTTTTGGTCACTGTGATGATGGGGGTTTGGACCCCATTGCCACAATGTTCAAAATGTGCTTCAGCTATGGACCCCACACTTACATTTTGGTCACTGTGATGATGGGGGTTTGGACCCCATTGCCACAATGTTCAAAATGTGCTTCAGCTATGGACCCCACACTTACATTTTGGTCACTGTGATGATGGGGGTTTGGACCCCATTGCCACAATGTTCAAAATGTGCTTCAGCTATGGACCCCACACTTACATTTTGGTCACTGTGATGATGGGGGTTTGGACCCCATTGCCACAATGTTCAAAATGTGCTTCAGCTATGGACCCCACACTTACCTTTTGGTCACTGTGGTGATGGGGGTTTAGACCCCATTGCCACAATGTTCAAAATGTGCTTCAGCTATGGACCCCACACTTACATTTTGGTCACTGTGATGATGGGGGTTTGGACCCCATTGCCACAATGGTCATGGCCTGCTTGCATTGTGGGTGCCACACACATATATGTGTGGCACATGTGCTAGGGGGTCACATTGTATGTTCAAAGTCATGTTCGGTGTTGTAGGCATTTGACACAGTCTACACACGCTTGTCATGGTGTTGGGGGGATGTCTTCTTCTTGCATTCCCTAGGTTGTGGTGTGCTGGTTGTGTCATGCATTGGCCATCCTATGAGTGGGGGTGGTAGTAGTGGTTGGCATCCAGCCCCCCCTGGCTGAGGGTGGTAGTAGTGGTAGGCATCCAGCCCCCCCTGGCTAAGGGTGGTGGTAGGCATCCAGCCCCCCCTGGGTGTGGGTGGTAGTAGTGGTAGGCATCCAGCCCCCCCTGGCTGAGGGTGGTAGTAGTGGTAGGCATCCAGCCCCCCCTGGCTAAGGGTGGTGGTAGGCATCCAGCCCCCCCTGGCTAAGTGTAGTGGTAGGCATCCAGCCCCCCCTGGGTGAGGGTGGTAGTAGTGGTAGGCATCCAGCCCAACCTGGGTGAGGGTGGTAGTAGTGGTAGGCATCCAGCCCCCCCTGGCTCAGGGTTGTAGTAGTAGTAGGCATCCAGCCCCCCTGGGTGAGGGTGGTAGTAGTGGTGGGCATCCAGCCCCCCCTGGCTCAGGGTGGTAGTTGTGGTAGGCATTCAGCCCCCCCTGGGTGAGGGTGGTAGTAGTGGTAGGCTTCCAGCCCCCCCTGGCTAAGGGTGGTGGTAGGCATCCAGCCCCCCCTGGCTAAGGGTGGTGGTAGGCATCCAGCCCCCTGGGTGAGGGTGGTAGTAGTGGTAGGCATCCAGCCCCCCTGGCTAAGGGTGGTGGTAGGCATCCAGCCCCCCTGGGTGAGGGTGGTAGTAGTGGTAGGCATCCAGCCCCCTGGCTAAGGGTGGTGGTAGGCATCCAGCCCCCCTGGGTGAGGGTGGTAGTAGTGGTGAGGCATCCAGCCCCCCTGGCTAAGGGTGGTGGTAGAGCATCCAGCCCCCCTGGGTGTGGGTGGTAGTAGTGGTAGGCATCCAGCCCCCCTGGGTGAGGGTGGTAGTAGTGGTAGGCATCCAGCCCCCTGGCTCAGGGTGGTAGTAGTGGTAGGCATCCAGCCCCCCCTGGCTCAGGGTGATAGTAGTGGTAGGCATCCAGCCCCCCCTTGGTGAGGGTGGTAGTAGTGGTAGGCATCCAGCCCCCCTGGCTAAGGGTGGTGGTAGGCATCCAGCCCCCTGGGTGTGGGTGGTAGTAGTGGTAGGCATCCAGCCCCCCTGGGTGAGGGTGGTAGTAGTGGTAGGCATCCAGCCCCCCTGGGTGAGGGTGGTAGTAGTGGTAGGCATCCAGCCCCCCTGGCTAAGGGTGGTAGTAGTGGTAGGCATCCAGCCCCCCCTGGCTCAGGGTGGTAGTAGTGGTAGGCATCCAGCCCCCCCTGGGTGAGGGTGGTAGTAGTGGTAGGCATCCAGCCCCCTGGCTAAGGGTGGTGGTAGGCATCCAGCCCCCCTGGGTGTGGGTGGTAGTAGTGGTAGGCATCCATCCCCCTGGGTGAGGGTGGTAGTAGTGGTAGGCATCCAGCCCCCCTGGCTCAGGGTGGTAGTAGTGGTAGGCATCCAGCCCCCCTGGCTCAGGGTAGTAGTGGTAGGCATCCAGCCCCCCTGGGTGAGGGTAGTAGTAGTGGTAGGCATCCAGCCCCCTGGCTAAGGGTGGTGGTAGGCATCCAGCCCCCCTGGGTGTGGGTGGTAGTAGTGGTAGGCATCCAGCCCCCTGGGTGTGGGTGGTAGTAGTGGTAGGCATCCAGCCCCCTGGGTGAGGGTGATAGTAGTGGTAGGCATCCAGCCCCCTGGCTCAGGTTGGTAGTAGTGGTAGGCATCCAGCCCCCTGGCTCAGGGTGGTAGTAGTGGTAGGCATCCAGCCCCCCTGGGTGAGGGTGGTAGTAGTGGTAGGCATCCAGCCCCCTGGCTAAGGGTGGTGGTGAGGCATCCAGCCCCCCTGGGTGTGGGTGGTAGTAGTGGTAGGCATCCAGCCCCCTGGGTGAGGGTGGTAGTAGTGGTAGGCATCCAGCCCCCCTGGGTGAGGGTGGTAGTAGTGGTAGGCATCCAGCCCCCTGGCTAAGGGTGGTAGTAGTGGTAGGCATCCAGCCCCCTGGCTCAGGGTGGTAGTAGTGGTAGGCATCCAGCCCCCCTGGGTGAGGGTGGTAGTAGTGGTAGGCATCCAGCCCCCTGGCTAAGGGTGGTGGTAGGCATCCAGCCCCCTGGGTGTGGGTGGTAGTAGTGGTAGGCATCCAGCCCCCCTGGGTGAGGGTGGTAGTAGTGGTAGGCATCCAGCCCCCCTGGCTCAGGGTGGTAGTAGTGGTAGGCATCCAGCCCCCTGGGTGAGGGTGGTAGTAGTGGTAGGCATCCAGCCCCCCTGGCTAAGGGTGGTGGTAGGCATCCAGCCCCCTGGGTGTGGGTGGTAGTAGTGGTAGGCATCCAGCCCCCCTGGGTGAGGGTGGTAGTAGTGGTAGGCATCCAGCCCCCCTGGCTCAGGGTGGTAGTAGTGGTAGGCATCCAGCCCCCCTGGCTCAGGGTGGTAGTAGTGGTAGGCATCCAGCCCCCTGGGTGAGGGTGGTAGTAGTGGTAGGCATCCAGCCCCCTGGCTAAGGGTGGTGGTAGGCATCCAGCCCCCCTGGGTGAGGGTGGTAGTAGTGGTAGGCATCCAGCCCCCCTGGGTGAGGGTGGTAGTAGTGGTAGGCATCCAGCCCCCTGGCTCAGGGTGGTAGTAGTGGTAGGCATCCAGCCCCCTGTGTGAGGGTGGTAGTAGTGGTGGGCATCCAGCCCCCTGGCTAAGGGTGGTGGTAGGCATCCAGCCCCCCTGGGTGAGGGTGGTAGTAGTGGTGGGCATCCAGCCCCCCCTGGCTCAGGGTGGTGGTAGGCATCCTGACCCCCCTGTGTAGGGGTGGTGGTGCGCATTCAGGCCCCTGTGTGCATATGTGGCATTGGTGATGGGCATCCCGCCCCTATGGTGCTGCTGTTGCTGGTGTAAGTATATTCTGCATCCCTCTGTGTGTGTGTGATGTGTCGTGTACGTGTTGTATGTGTTTTGTGGTTGGTGTCTGACTTACCTTCTGCACCGTACGCGTCCGTGCCTGTTCCGGTAGTAAATGTAGAATATTGGTATGATCGGGACGAAGGGATTCATGGTTGGTTCGTGTTGTTCGTCCTTCTCGTTGCTTCGCGTCGTCCTCGTCGCTTCGCGTCGTCCTCGTCGCTGGCGTGTTCGTCTCGTAGCCGTGGATCGTGTTGTGGCGCGAATCGGAGCTTATGTGCGCCTCTCCCGGATGCTTTGACGTGCCGTGCGTAGCGACGGGTTCGGCGCGTACGGAAAGCGCATCGTACTTGTTCGGCCGGACGGAGCTGCATTTTCCCTTCCGTGCGACTCGATTCAGCGTTTCCGGATTCGCCTCGGTCGGGGAACAAGACCTGGTTTGGGTGAGTACGGCTCGGCCGGATTCTGTGCTGTTGTGCGCATCGTACTTACTCGTTCGGTGTGCTGTACGGATCGGTCGGGAAACAGGCTTTCGCATGGCTTTTTTCCCGACCGAATGGTATTGGGTGCGCCTCCGACCGAGCTCGGAATCGGCCCCTATATGTGTTTAGTGGCCAGCACTTTCCCTGTGTTATTGTACTTTGGAGTGGGCATAGTATATTTTATATGTTTACTGACCAGCACTTTCCCTGAGTTAATTTAGGGCATCATTACGATGGCGGGCGGACCGAAACGGCAAACGGGACCGCCCGCTAGAGGTGCGGCGGTCCCGCCATGTCAATTAGGATGCCACCGCCACCGTGGCGGTGGCATCCCGCATCATTTACATTGCGGTGGGCGGTGCTGTGAGCAGCACCCACCGCAATGTAAATAAAGCATGTTGCGCATTGGCATGCACAGCGTGACAGGCACCGCGCGGTGCCTGCCACCCTGTGCATGCCAATGTGAGGAGCTACCATAGGTACCCCCAGAGTGCACCTCCCACTCCCCCACCCCCTGGGGGTCCACAGCGGGCCCCCGTTACCAAAGACCGTATGCCTTTCCATGGCGGCAATGCCGCCATGGAAAGACATCTCCGCCTGCATCACAATATGGATGGCGGTGTCTTGCAGACACCGCCACCATATTGTGTACGTTTCCACCCGGTCGACGAGTCTACCGGCGGACCCCCAGCCATCCTAATATGGCGGGGGGTCACTGAGGCATGGATGGCGGGCGGATCGCCCCCGCCGGGCGGGCGGTGGCTACCGCCGGGCCGGCGGGGGCGATCCGCCCGCCATCCTAATAGGCCCCATAGTTTGGAGTGGGAATAGAAAATTATATATGTTTAGTGTCCAGCACCTTCCCTGACTTTTTGTAGTTTGGAATGGGAATAGTATATTTTATATGTTATTGTCCAGCCCATTCCCTGAGTTAATATAGTTTGGAGTGGGAATAGTAAATTATATATGTTTAGGGGCCAATTCCGATTCTGGCCGGAAATCTCTCCGACTGAGCCGGACCCGGAGAGAATTCCGACCGAATCGGACCCTAGCAGTCCGACCGAACGAGTACGATGCGTTCGCATGCTATCGGACTCGATTCGGTCGGACTCCCATTGAAGTCAATGGGAGCCGGTCGTACAACGCGTACGCGGGCTCCCATTGACTCAATGGGTGCGAGGCGGACAAGGGCGCCCCCTACAGCGGGTACGCGTCCATGCGCATCACGGCGTACATGCACAGGTGTCCCCCTGTGTGCGACTCGCGCGCCTACGCCTACAGGGGGGTCCGACGCGGACCCCCAAAGTTCAGCTCCGACAGCTCTTTCAAGCCGGACGGCGTGAGTCTGTCGGACTGCTCGCGGCGCGCATCGTACTTACCCGGCCGGGAAACGTCTCCATAGCGCGGTGCGAGTCGTGTCCGTGCGAGTCGGTCGGAGCGTGTTGAAGCCGCGTACGAGTCGGTCGGCGATTTTGCGGGCGCTTGCATCGTACTCGCTCGGCCGGACCCGCGTACGAATCGGTTGGGAAACAGGGCTCCGAATCGGATCCGGTAAATCCGAATCCGATTCGGAGCACTACCGGCCGAGATCGGAATCGGCCCCTTAGTGTCCAGCACCTTCCCTGACATTTTGTACTTTGGAGTGAGAATAGTATATTTTATATGTTTATTATCCAGCACTTTCCCTGAGTTAATATAGTTTGGAGTGGGAATAGTGCATTATATATGTTTAGTGCCCAGCACCTTCCCTGACTTTTTGTAGTTTGGAGTGTGAATAGTATATTTTATATGTTTATTGTCCTGCCCATTCCCTGAGTTAATATAGTTTGGAGTGGGAATAGTAAATTATATATGTTTAGTATCCAGCACCTTCCCTGACTTTTTGTACTTTGGAGTGGGAATAGTATATTTTATATGTTTATTGTCCAGCACTTTCCCTGAGTTAATATAGTTTGGAGTGGGAATAGTAAATTATATATGTTTAGGGGCCAATTCCGATTCAGGCCGGAAATCTCAACGACCGAGCCGGACCCGGAGAGATTTCCGACCGAATCGGACCCTATTAGCCCGACCAAACGAGTACGATGCGCACGTATGCTATCGGACTCGATTCGGTCAGACTCCCATTGAAGTCAATGGGAGCCGGTCGTACAACGCATACGCGGGCTCCCATTGACTCAATGGGTGCGAGGCGAACAAGGGCGCCCCCTACAGCGGGTACGCGGCGAAGCGACTCGCGCCGTACATGCACAGGTAGGGGGGACCCATGGGTCCCCCCTGTGCGCGACTCGTGCAGCTACGCATACAGGGGGATCCGACACGGCCCCCAAATTGCGGCTCCGACTGCTCTTTGGAGCCGGAATGCGCGAGTCGGTCGGACTGCTCGAGGCTCGCATCGTACTTACCCGGCCGGGGAACGTCTCCATTGCGCAGTGCGAGTCGTGTCCGAGCGAGTCGGTCGGAGCGGTCGGGTTCTGCGAACGAGTCAGTCGGCGATTTCGCGAGCGCATGCCTCGTACTCGCTCGCCTGGACGCACGTATGAATCGGTTGGGAAATAGGGCTCCGAATCGGATCCGGTTAAGCCGAATCCGATTCGGTGCCCTACCGGCCGAGATTGGAATCGACCCCTTAGTGTCTAGCACCTTCCCTGACTTTTTGTACTTTGGAGTGGGAATAGTATATTCTATATGTTTATTGTCCAACACTGTCCCTGAGTATTATATAGTTTGGAGTGGGAATAGTAAATTATATATGTTTAGTGTCCAGCACCTTCCCTGACTTTTTGTACTTTGGAGTGGGAATAGTATATTCCATATGTTTATTGTGCAGCACATTCCCTGAGTTAATATAGTTTGGAGTTGGAATATAACTAGGTAGATGTTTAGTGACCAGAGCTTTTTCAGAGTTAATGTAGTTTGGAATGAGAATAGTAAAATATAGGGGTCGATTACGATGGTGGAAGGCCCACCACCGCCAGCCGTGTGGTGGCGGGCCCACCGGAATCGGACGACGATTCTCTGCCCGCCAAATTAGGATGGTGGGGGGGGGAATTGTACCGCGACCGTGCCGGGCACAAAGACCACCCGTCACAGATCCGCCACAGGCAATCGTTCCAATTGCCTGGCGGACCAGCCTGATAGCGTAAAATGGTGGCGGTGCCTAGCAAGCACCTTCCGCCAGATTACGATGCTGGCTTCAGCCAGCCTTTCCATGGCGGTGGAACCGCTATGGAAAAGCTGGTGGGGATTGGTTTACCCCCCTACATTTCACTACACTAATTGCCCGATTCCAATCTCGCTAGGAAAGCCCTCCGTATGGCTCGGATCCGGAGGGTTTCCGAGCGAGACGTGCTCCGGGAGTCCGAATGAGAGAGTACGATACTGCTGTATGCCTACGGACTCGGTTCGCTCAGTCTCCCATTGAACTCTATGGGAGCCCGTGTACAGACGCGTACACAGGCTCCCATAGCAGAAAAGGGGTGGGTGGGGAAAAGCATACACCCTGTGCCGCCACACTGTGCATGCTTGGATCGGGGAGACCCATGGGCACCCCCTGTGATAGATTCAGAGAGCCCCGGGTGAAGGGGGGCCTGGTACGGCCCCCCGAAGTACGCTTCTGACAGCCATTGCGTGGCACCATTCGTCTACAAACGAGACGTACGGAGCGGTTCGGGTCCGGAAACGATTCGGTCGGCGCTTATGCGATCTTTGCATCATACTTAGGGGCCGATTACGATGGCGGTGTTTGGCACATCCGCGGTGCTGGCGGAAAACGTCCATTTCCGCACTCCAGCGGCGGTCCTCGCGTCCGCCGTATTACAATGGTCAAAGATAGCCCATTTCCCATCCGCTGCGGAGTTTCGGGATCTGCCAGGAATTTCCTTCCGCAACGGTGGTGGAGGGAGCCAATAAAGAAAGACCGCTGTGCGGAATGACGTTACGACCGCCGTATAAATCACGATGCCTCAAACAGCCCATCACAACGCAGCGGAGAAACCAGCCACTCGAAGATGGCGGAAGTACTACTGTGGAGAGCGAAACTCGAATCCCGGCCACCTACACGCGTTCCTGACCGCTATGGATCCAGCTCTTCAAGCCCTCCCGCTGCTGTACCTGATCCACTACCAGCAGATAAGACACCGCCGCCGTCAACACCGCAGGTACGTAAATAACACATCTCCGCATATAACCACAACACACAACTCCTGTGCTGAAATACGGGTCCTCTCCACATCAGACACTCTGGTGGAGACAGGAACATATCCCCCAGTGTACTCTCACATGTCCTGCTTGCTACAAATCCACACCTCCGCATCGGGGTCACCCATCAACAGCGAAATCACTGCAATGTCCCGGTCACGTCACCGCAGCGGTGAAGACGCGGGAAAACCTGCACACAATGTAGTAGCCAGGTCCGGCGCCAGGCATGGGCAATCTGGGCAGCTTCCCAGGGCTCCACCTTCACTCTACCCACATGTTGGGCTGCATCAGTTGGCCATAGCCCACAGCACGCTTCCCACATCCATTACTGCACATGCTGTGTGCCCCTCTTGTGACCCCCCTCAATGCACTATTTAGCAGCCAGATGTGGCTCGACCTCGCACCTCACACATCAAAGGGCACGGTAGATTGACTGGGAAGGTGGGGGTGAAGATGAACACCCTGCACAGAAGGTCAGGGGCTGGACAACCCTCCTCCTCACACCTGCCTTCCACTCATGTGAATCAAACTGAGTAAATTAAGAAATGAAGACTCACTCTGCATATTAACAACCCTGAACTGTTCACAATGCATGTCAAGTCCCTCAGACAGATCCCACACTGACACTCTGCCACACACACACACCATAGGTCAGCAGCAATGTATGAAAATAAATGGACTACCCCAAAGTGGAGTGCACAGTGCTGGAAAACCATGGAGCAAGCCACATAGCATTTGTACATGACATGCAAGAGGAGGAACATACCACACTACCCTTAGGCCATCAAATCAGACATGGGTGGCACAGTCATTGAAATCAAACCAAAATGACATCTGTGCAATATCTCTGGGATACAGCAATGCAAGCTATGCATAGGCACAGAAATGATAGGAAGTGTCAGAATCCATACAGTGACCAGACCCACATCTGTGTCAACTACCTTGACATGTATATGCCACCAGCACAACACACATGGCTCATTGTCACACTCCCTGACTGTCAAAACCAAGTAGGACCTTCACACATACCTCTCATCTACCCATCTCACACATGCAATACTCAACACCTGTGAGAAACACACATAAAGGTCCAAATAAGGACCTGTGAGTTTTCTGACAACCAATCACACACCCTGGTGTGTATCTACAAATGTCAGACTCCCACTCAGGGATGACTGAACCAATGCTGATCAAAAACCAATAGCCAAACACAAATCTCACAAACAACATCCAAAGCAGTCCAACAAGCTCAGCCATGTGCAGGCAAACAGTGGATAGGCAATGTGACCCTAGACAGAACACGAATACACAACATTTTCACCCTGGACAAATGCACAGACACCATACCCCAACCCAATCAAAAATTGCATTATCAAACGCCAATCATGAACACTAACTGTGATCAATGGGACAAATCAGCTAACACAGACATAAACACCACACCAGTTATCAAGTGAGCATGGTGTCAATGTGTACCACAAGCATGCACATGCACAATCCTGACAAGTGACAGGGCAAACATAGGAGGACATAGCACTAGTGTGCACTCAAAACAAGCTCATGAACAAGACTCCACATTGCTGCATGTGACATGCACACAAGAAATGCACACTACACATTCAATACACATCTGAATGTATTACAATGCACAAACTACTCTCACACAATGCCATGCAAATAGAACATCACACACACATGCACCTGTCAGTAGAAAGAGCCAACACAGGCCAAACACTGCATCCATCAACCACAAAAACACAACATATGCAAAAAACAATTCATCATATAGTCAACTCAGCTGGACATCAGGGGGATGCACACCTGGCAAGTACAAGGCAACATATACTGACAGCACTGCATGCACAGTAATCAGTGTGTGACCACGAACAAAACCAGTAGCACACATATCTGAGTGCTCCACCATGAACTTCCACACCACTAATCATCACAGCACACAGATCACATCACACTCAGGAAGGGGAGCAGTACCTCAGCAAACAGACATACAGCTTAGCCATCACCCACAGCTGCACAACTCAGGAAAACCCAGATGCAAACAACATGACGAGAGGACTGTGCTGCTCAAACATATGCACTGCGCATGAGCAACCATGACTGCAACCAAGTAGAAGAAAATAACTCATAACTAATTGTGAAACTGTCCTGAGTGGCACATTGGTCCTGTACACAGATCATCCTCCCACAGTATAGTGTCACACTATGAAGTGTTGGGGAGGGTCACACACTGGCAAGGTATGGGGTGGAAGACATGAGACTGAAGTGGTGTGTACATCAGTATTGGACAGGTGAGGAGTGTACAGTGCAAAAACACATACAGGAGTAACTCACAATGTGTAGGCATCAGAAGCACCTATAGGGGATGGTATGACTCCTCATGCCACATACTAAACTTGTCCCTAAAATGTGTCAAGTGACAGCAATGCATGAGAAAACTCACAAATAATGTCAGTGTGGCTGAGCAGGTCAGCACAGTGAGCACAAACTTAAACAAGACCTATGGCTGATCAACAAAACACAACACAGACTTTGCAGTGACACACTCTGCATACTCACAAATGACAGCGACAACAAGTAGGTGTACCCCAGTATTGCAAGGTCACACCGACACACTGCACAGTGCTCAACCTACAAGTCCTACATGTGCCCACAATCTGAAGCACATGTTTGATAATGTAAACAAACAGGCAGTCATTACCTGGATCATACATGTGTATAGGTGTCATGTGCAGGGGCACATACACCTCAACACTTCTGACAATGGCAGGCCAATCACACTGTATGACTACACAAGTGCACACATTGAAATGTACCCATGTGACTATGAAGACAGGCCTACACAAGATGCCTACACACCAACACTGTTGTGCACGCATCAAGAAAGATCCCACAGACATGACGGACCCTGGCCACCACGTAAGTCACACTGTGGATAGAATTCCCCTTTGTGGTGGTACTGCATCCTAATATGACATGTCTACAATTTTGCGAACCTGACTATAGAATGATCATGATAAGAGTAGATCATCACAAACAACCATCATTGCACCCCCACACCTCAGTAAAGAATCACAAACGTGCCGGTAACCTCTGGCAACCTCTGAAAATGCAAATCAAGTATTTGCCTATGTGAATGTGGCCTACAGAGCATGTGTCACATGAACATATACCAATACATTAAACTTTACATTTAGCAAGGGCAGCGACAAAGCAGACAACATGAGTACATGTTTTTATTATATAATCTCAGGATAGGCAGCAAAAGTGCAAAACAGCAAGGCCATTGGCCAGTAGAAATATCCAGTATGCACATGTGTGCATGACAAACTGCACACGAAATGGGCATCAAAAGTACAAAACAGCATGGCCATTGGCCAGTAGAAATATCTAGTATGCACAAGTATGCATGAGAAACTGCGCAGGGAATGGGCATCAAAAGTACAAAACAGCAAGGCCATTGGCCCGTAGAAATATCTAGTATGCACATGTGTGCATGAGAAACTGCACAGGTAATGGGCATCAAAAGTACAAAACAGCAAGGCCATTGGCCAGTCCATATTTCTAGTTCGCACAAGTGTGCATGAGAACTTGCATATAAAATGGGTTACATCGTCCACTGCCATGGGAATCACCAGAGTTCAGAGGCTACATATGGGCAGTCCAGGCACTGCTGTTGGAGAAATGATGTGGGGAGGAGGACTTGGCTTAAATATTTGGCTTTAAGTCGAACTAGGAGGGGGCTGATTGTCGGGCCAGTTGGCGGACTGGACCTGGGAGAGAGAGAACCTGCTGAGGTAGAGGCATCCGTGGCTGTGGGAGCCTGAGAGCTGCTTGGACCGGGTGGAGTGGTGGCACGGGGAGGTGGAGACATGCTGCGTGGAGGCACAGTGGATGAGGGTGAATGTTGAGGGCTGGGTCTCAATTGTTTGGGAGTTCGATAGCCCACAAGTGTCTTTCCCGGAGTGGGAAGTGAGGTGGGCACAACAGCAGGTATCAGGTGCAGGTGGCTCTACCCGTGGGGATTTGCTGGACTGGTGGTACGCTCGGGGTGGCCTTGCCTCTTCCCCTGCATCCCCTGTTGTCGAGGTAAACCCCCTAATTTGCTCTCTTGTCCCTGCTTCACAGGGGTGTGGGTGGGAGTTGACGTTGTGGGTGAATCTGCCTTTGAAATATGTTTGGGCTTAGTCGTTGCAGGCACCAGGTTCACAGCAGACAGGGCAAGTGTTTGTGGGTCTTTGGGAGCAGGTGTGGGGAGGGGAGTGCCCTTGGATAGTGATGATTTTGATGAATGTGATGTTGATGCCGACTTCTTGGCCTGATGCCCCTGAGTGTCACGTGATGGGCTTTTGGTTTTGCGCTCATGTGTGCCCGTTTTGTGTTGTGGTGATGGTGTCTGTGGTCTTGTACGCTTCGAGTGCTGCTGTTGTGTGCTGCGTGTGGAGGACTTGGTGCCTGAGGGCTCTGGCGTGTGGGCACTGTCGTCAGGTGGTGCCACTGGCAGGGTGGTTGCTGAAGGGACAGGAGCTGGACTGGGAGCCTGTGACTGCTGAATGGCTGCCGTCACTGTGGAGGACAAAGACTGGACAGTTCGGTGTAGGCCACCCACATCAGAATGAATACCCTCCATGAAGGCAACTACCTATGCCAACTTCTTGTCATGATCCTGGAAGGCGTTCAGGAGAGCAGTCTGACCCACATACAGCTGGCGCAAAAGGTCTACTGCCTCCACACTGCCTGGGGGGAAGGAGACTCTACCCTTCCTAGGGCTGCGTCCGGGAGGGTGGGCACTGGACGATGTGTGGCGGAAGATGAGGCAGATCTGGAACTTCCTGTGCCTGCCAACATTCAGGAGTTACCGTTGGAGTCTGAATATGTGGAGGTTGGTGTGTCCGGGCGTGAATCATCCAGGGCACTCCTGTCCCCCTCCGAGGCGCTGGTCACATCAGTGTCAGTGAACTCATGTATAGCAGTCGTGCCAGAAGCTTCCCCACTGGTGTCCATCCCCCGTCCTTCCCTGCCCTCTGTAGATGCTGCAAGAAACAGAGACATAGGTTCAGTATAGTGCCATACTCACAAACATCATATGCAAGCAAAGCACAAAACTTTAAAATGATACTCTCATGTTGGACTCCTCCATGTACATTCAGCATGTGCTACATTTATGCAATCATCAGAAGATGCATGGAAACATGCATAGTTGATAGTAATGCTCCATGTGGCGTTGACACAGCCAAATAGTTGGCCCTGTGCCTCCTTGTAACCACACATACCATTCTCTGTAAGCATACCTACGTGCCTGTAGGTGAGATAGCTATACATCAAAACATGTTGTCTCCGTCACATATGGAGTCACATATGGAGTCTCCCCAAGGGAACACCACAGATACTAACACCAAAATGTCCTTTTGCAATGGCTACAAGCTCCTGATATCCACCATGTTGTGCCACGAAGCACAACTACAGTTGTACATTGGTGTCAGCTGTGTAGATGTCACAAATTATCTGGTGTGCACAGCACACATCTATGAATGCACACTAACATGATGCTCACTGCTGTTCACTGACAGGTTATGTCTATGACACTCATACTGCAGCATATGTCACAAGGCCACATCTCATCTGTCAATGACAAGGGTCATGGTCTTAAACACATGAGAAACCACATGTTGTACAAATGCAGTACAGCTGCACTCAACACTGAGGCCACTTAGAAGCCATTGCATCACACTAGAGACATCACAGAGCTTCCCACTGGCTCACGGTTGGGATTCATGCAGTCACTAACACCCAGAGTCACACTTAGCTGAATACTCACCCCAACTTGCTGCTGATGGGCCCTCAAGCGTCCATCCAGCTCTGGCTGTGTCACTGCCAAGATGCGGGCCATTAGTGGTGTCATGCTCCTGCGCGCCAACCTGCCACTCTGAGGGAGCACCCCCAGCGTCATCTCTGCCACGTTTTTGCTCAGCCGGCAGATGTCATCCCACCTCTTGTGACAGTGTGTGTGCCGTCGGTTGGAGACACCCAGAGCCCGCACCTTGCATGCAATGGCCCTCCATATCGCCTTACGCTGTTGGACCTTAAGCTGCAGGCATGGGAGACAAGAAGAGGAAGTTTCAGTGACACTGTTTTATGTACCACTTCTTGTTAGTACAGGAGCATGAAAATACATAGCACACTAATACATAAATGTTGAGCAGAGGCCATACAGCATGACACGTAGTACACTTGCATCGGATAATCCCATAGAAATGTATATATGTATGATGATGGACACAGTACATGGCCATCTCATACACATGCAGAGTTCCAGCACAGCAACCAATGTGAAAATGACCCTCATCTGTGATGCAGTATGTGAGTGAGCATGACATACAATACATTGGGAATGATGTGTCGGGGCTGACTCACTGTGTCATAACACCACACACCCCTCAATGTCCTTGACCAGTGAATGGCTACATGTGTCATGGTGGTCACATTTAGGGCCATGATCTGACATTCTCACACTCTTCTCACAAGGTGGAGGCCTGTCTTGTGCAATCCTCAGGCCTAAGATAGCTCATTGAGAAATAGGGTGGTGGACAACACATATGTTTCACTAACTGGATCTCCTGTTGAACAGAGGTTAAATGGACATTGAAGTGCACTCCACAAGCTTGGTGTTAGACTTTTGGATGTTACATTTGATACACCAAACACTTTACATTGCAATCACTTGGTATGAATGAATGAAGGAGCACTTCAGGTATGGCATGGCAGCAAGATACTGAGCATCATGACATGATGTTGAGGTACATACATTACTTGTCCATGGTGTGACATGTAAATTGAAACCATGTGCCACGTACAGATTGTGTGATTACAAGGACATGCCATCATCTAACAACTTGCGGCACATCAACTTTATGTAATGCATCTTTTTGTTTGCTCTTCATGGAATCAATTTCAGCTAAGCAAGAACTAGCCATTGGAATGTTATACATACCTTTTTCATATAATGTACTTTACTTTGTTTGTCAGATTGACCATGCATGTTTCGTGTTCATATGGGCCGTCATGCTCTGACACCATGGCACTTACACATTGCATTCTGTGCTGTGCATGATTGTGCCATGAATTACTTTCACATGTGACTTGGTGAGTCAAAGTTTAATTTCTGCGACAGTTACGTGCGCTTAGCTGTCTGCACACTGGATGTGGCTTTTGGATCTATGCCAAGTTGGCTGACATGTGAGTGCTGGTGTGGTCATCTGGCTCCATGCTTTTTGAGAAGGATGGCAGGGTGCATGCACTGACTACCTACCTGTTCGGTGACACAGTGGAGGGAAATGGCTGCCACATGGTTCTGGGTAGGGGAGTGCTCCATCCTGCTCAGCTGTGGGACAAGGGGGCCTGTGGGGAATTGTAGTGCAGGCTTCCCACCCACAAACTCCCCTCCCTGTTCAGAAGGCTACCTACCTGTTATGTGAAGGTGAGCAATACAGTGGCTGCCACATGGTTCTGGGTGGGGGGAGTGTTGCATCCTGCTCAGGGGTGAGACAAGAGAGCATGAGAAGGCTGACTACCTGTAAGCTTGAGGAGAGCAATGAAATGGCTGCCACATGGTTCTGGGTGTGGGGAGTGTACCATCCTGCTCAGCTGTGGGACAAGGGGGCCTGGTGGGAGTTATAGTGCTGGCTTCCCACCCACAAACACCCCTCCCTGTTGAGATGGCTACTTACCTGTAAGTTTGATGAGTGCAATGAAATGGCTGCCACATGGTTGGGGGGGGAGTGCTCCATCCTGCTGAGCTGTGGTACAAGGGGGCCTGTGGGGAGTTGTAGTGCAGGCTTCCCACCCACAAACACCCCTACCTGTTAGGTGAAGGTGAGCAATGCAATGGCTGCCACATGGTTCTGGGGGGGAGTGCTCCATCCTGCTGAGCTGTGGGACAAGGGTGCCTGTGGGGAGTTGTAGTGCAGGCTTTCCACCCACAAACTGCTCTCCCTGTTCAGAAGGCTACCTACCTGTTAGGTGAAGTAGAGCAATGCAATGGCTGCCACATGGTTATGAGTGGGAGGAGTGTACCATTCTGCTCAGCTGTGGGACAAGGGGGCCTGTGGTGAGTTGTAGTGCTGGCTTCCCAACCACAAACAACCCTCCCTGTTAAGATGGCTACCTACCTGTAAGTTTGATGAGTGTAATGAAATGGCTGCCACATGGTTGGTGGGGGGAGTGCTCCATCCTGCTCAGCTGTGGGACAAAGGGGCCTGTGGGGAGTTGTAGTGCAGGCTTTCCACCCACAAACTGCCCTCCCTGTTCAGAAGGCTACCTACCTGTTAGGTGAAGGAGAGCAATGCAATGGCTGCCACATGGTTATGAGTGGGAGGAGTGTACCATCCTGCTCAGCTGTGGGACAAGGGGGCCTGGTGGGAGTTGTAGTGCTGGCTGCCTGTACACATGCCCCCATGGAAATATTGCTAGCTACCTTTGGGGTGATTCAGAGGAAGGAAATGTTAGATGTGTGAGACATGTGTTGGGAGGAGTGTGTTGTACGTAAGTGCATTTGTGTTTAGGAAGTGTAGCTTTCTAGTTGTGCAAGACAGTACATAGCAGTGTAATGGGAGACATTTGTTGGTACTTACCAGCCTCCACTCCCCCGGGTATTCCTGTGAGACTCTCTGGATGCAGTATGGCAAGCACCTTCTCCTCTCATTCGTTGAATGTTAGTGGTGGAATGGGAGGGCCACCGCCAGTCCTCTGAGCCAGCTCATGGTTCTTGTTGGCACGCTCTTTCACCCTGGTATTGAGGTCATGCCACCTCCTCCTGATGTCCTTCAGGGTGCGCGGGGTGGTCCCTACTGCATTGACTTTGTTGACTATCCTTTCCCACATCTGATATTTTCTGGCTACTGGTGTCTGTTGGACCATGCTTCCAAACAAATGTGGTTCTACTCTGATTATCTCATCTACCATCACTGACAACTCATTGTCAGTGAATTTGGGCATCTTCCTCTGTGCCATGGTGTGTGATGTGCAAATGGGTGAGAAGTGCAGGTGTGAAGGTGGTGGTGATGTGTGTGGTGTGTGTGTGGTTGTGATGGTGTGATGTGTGCTAATATGCCTCTCCTTTGTGCTGTGGGGTTGGGCCCTTCAGTGCTGGAGTTGTGCAAAGGATTCTGGGCAGGGAAGGGGCTGGTTTTATACTCAGCTATGTGGGTGGGTCAAAATGGAGTATTCATGTCAGGTGTGTTGTCTGTGTTGACCTGGGATTTGTATTTTTAACTTGCAATGGGGATGTGTCATTGGGGTGTGTTAGATGTTTTTTGAGGCTGAGCCAGATATACAGCCACACTTGGTAGCCTTGTTGTGTGGTTGCTTTCGACTGCCATTGCTCTTTCCGCGCGACCGCAGCGGTCGAAATGCAATAGTCCTTCTGCCGGCTCTCCCATTCATCATTTGTTGCGATCGCGGTGGTCGGAAACAACTGATCGTTCCGATGGCACCGCCATCGTATCGTAATTTCACTTGCGGTCATTCCGCTGGTTGAACCGCGGTTTTTGGTCTTTCCGCAGCAAATCCGACTGCTGCGGACGGATTTTCAACTTTTCCGGACGTTCCCGGCGGAGTTTCGTGGAATCCGTCCACCGCGGTCGGATTTTTCTGCCAGTGCATCCTAATCTGACCGGCGGTTTTGCCGCGGTACATGCGGACAGTTAATTTCCGCTGCCACGGCAGTCGGAGTGCTTTTCCGTCCGCCATCGTAATCGGCCCCTTGGTCGTTCGGACTTGTCTACGATTCGGTCGTAAACAAGGGCTACGAATTGGATCCGGTATAGCCAAATCCGATTCGGAGGCCTTCCGAACGACATCGGAATCGGGCCCTAAGTGGCAGGCACCACGTGGTGCCTGCCACGTAGTGCAGTGAAATGCAGGACATGCATATTTAGCATTGCGGCGGGTGCTGCAGCCAGCAGCACCCGCCACAATGTTAAAGTGCTGGATGCGACCGCCATGATGGCGGAACATTTTTATGTTTTATATAATGTAGAAGTTGGTAAATATGTACATATTTTACAAACAAAAGATGCAGTTATCCACTGATTTGAATACATTATTTTAATATATATTTTTTGTAACAGTTATACAATTTTGTTTATATTGTAAATATGCATTACATAATTATATATAGTGTAAATTATACATAATATACATTTCGTAACAAATTTTTCATTGTATTATTTTTTTAATTTGTTTGCATTATTGATACTAAATAATAGTATATTTTGTATAATATTATTTAATATGTATCCAATAACAATATTATAAATAACCCTGGGCAAAGCACTACGCTACGCTCGCGTAGTTTGCGAAGTTTGCGCTACTTCGCACAACGCGAATTGCACGTAGCACAGTGCAAACACGCGTAGCGTAGCGTAGTGCAGCGATCATTTTTTGCTTGCTCGCAGTCCTCAACGTCAAGTTGGCGACCGCGAGCAAGCAAAATGACATCCCGGCGAGATTCTCAACGCGGGGAGGTCAGGTTTCTCATTGTGAGTGGTCGCGTATGCTCGCGACCGCTCGCGATGAGAAACTACCAGTCCGCGTTGAGAAGCTGCCGCTCGAGTAAAAATCTACTCGAGCGGCAGTAAAGACAGCTTGCACTGTGCAAGATGCCGTTTTCAATGATTGCACAGTGCGGACAAGCATCCGGCACTGTGCAATCATTGCGAGCAGTGCACTACGCAGTTCGCGTAGTGCTACGCGTAGCTCGCGTAGTGCGAACTGCACTTTGCGTAGCTTCGCGTAGCGCTACTTCGCGAACTACGCCCAGGCTTAATTATAAAGCTAAGCAAGCATTTTGTAATAGAAACATATTTTTAAACTTAATAACATTTTTCACATTTTTAGCAAGAAGTGTAATTTTTTTCTTACATTGATAAGTTAACATATTGTTTTAATGTATAATAATAAATATTATTTGTGTTGTAATATTTATTATTATATATTTTATAATTGTTTACACAAAAGAAAAAACATTTTTTACATTAGTAATATTAATGAGTATTTTTGAAACTTTTTTTGTATAACATTTCTAATTTACATTGAGTTTAATGTGGAAAAGTATTTTTGTTATTTCAATTAGGCGGCCATTTTTTAAACTAAGTTCTATTTTCTAGGCTATCGGTATTGTTTTAGGTCATTTCTGAGGGAGAAGCTTGGTGTTGCAAGCTGCGTCGCATCGGTTAAGGTAAGTTTAATTTAATTGCTTTTAGGCTTAATTTAGGAGTAGGGCGAAGGTAGCTAGTTTATTTTTATTGTATGTAATGTTTTGATTTTATGTTTGTTGTGAGGTTTCCTTTGTAGTTTATCGTATGTGAAATGCAGTTGGTGCATTGATAGTTAGGTGTTTTGTTTTGCTATATATATTTAATTATATTTAGAGTACGGTGCCATTAGAATGTTTATGTGTTTTTAAATAATATTAATGTATGTTTGTGCGGGAGGGATTGTGTTTATTTTTCCACAGGTATTCGACGTTTCTAAATTGGCATTGGGAGAAGGATGCTGTTTTTTTTTTTTTTAAGGAAATGTCAATTAGTTTTTAGTAAACTAATAATTATTTTACATTTCCTTTATTTTTCGAGATTTCCTGGAGTGTTTCTCTTTTTCATTTTATTTTTGGTTTTTTTTATGGTTCAACACTATGGATATTTTGACGGCGGACTTTGTTTTATACAGTTGTATTTTGCCATTTTGTTTTGGGAGTTTTAACTAAGTATTGGTATACCTATACGTTTGGATTGTTTTTGGCTGCCTGCAATACGTTTTTCAGCTACAAAAACGTAAGTTATTTTAAATGAATTACAGTGGGAGGGAAATGTAATTTGTATAATTGTTATTGATATTTTTAAAATATAAAATATATTTATTAAGTCAAATAATTGTTTTAAAACGTTGAAATTAATTGACATTATATTTATATTTTACATGTTTGAAAAGAAATGTTTAGTTAAGAACTCAGTTTACAATTACTGTTTTTCTATGTTTATGCATTAATGTTTTAAAGTAGGGATTTTGCTATTGTTTCTAAATATTCTAGCCCTTTAGTGTTTGGGTAGAGTCTTACTTTGTATTGTAAGTGCTCGAACATTGTTTTAGTTTGTTTAGTTAATTTTGGACCTAGCTGTGTTACAGATTGTTCTAGTCTCAGGGGTCGATTCCGATCTCGGCCGGTAGGGCACCGAATCGTATTCGGCTTTACCGGATCCGATTCGGAGCCCTCTTTCCCGACCGATTCGGACGTGCGTCCGGGCGAGCGAATACGATGCGAGCGCTCGCGAAATCGCCGACCAACTCATTCGCGGGACCCAACCACTCCGACCGACTTGCACGGACACGACTCGCACCGCGCAATGGAGACGTTCCCCGGCCGGGTAAGTACGATGCGCGCCTCGAGCAGTCCGACCGACTCGCGCAGTCCGGCTCCAAAGAGCAGTCGGAGCCGGACTTTGGGGGTCCGTGTCGGACCCCCCTGTACGCGTAGCCGCGCAAGTCGCACACAGGGGGGACCCATGGGTCCCCCCTACCTGTGCATGTACGGCACGAGTCGCTTTGACGCGTACCCGCTGTAGGGGGTGCCCTTGTTCGCCTCGCACCCATTGAGTCAATGGGAGCTCGCGTACGCGTTGTACGACCGGCTCCCATTGACTTCAAAGGGAGTCCGACCGAACGAGTCCGATTGCATCGTACTCGTTCGGTCGGACTGCTAGGGTCCAATTCGGTCGGAAATCTCTCCGGGTCCGGCTCGGTCGGGGAGATTTCCAGCCTGAATCGGAATCGACCCCTAAGTTGTTGGAAGCTTTGCTCCTTTTGGATTGATTCTAATAATTTATGTAGTATTGGTTGGGTTCTGCCTGTTGTGGCTTGGAAAGCATTATGCCATCCTTCAACAGCGTTATTAGTTTTTGCTTCTTTGTTTTGGGTACTGTTATATACATTCCACCATGGAATGTGGAATTTGGGCTGTCTTCTGTGTCCAGATCTGTGTAGCCTTCCCACTCAGGTATCCTCAAAATAGTTGAGTAGGGGACTTAGTTTATGTTCATTTGTTTGGTAGTAGGGACTTTCTATTAATACATTTTAGTGTTCTGCTACATCAGTTATTGGGATGTAGGCTAGTGCAATTAGCTTTTTAATTTCATATGCAAAATTGCTATTAGTTGCATATTCTACACTAAGGGCCCGATTCCGATCCCGTAAGGAAGGCCTCCAAACGGGATTTGTAAAGAGCAAATCCGATTCGGAGCCTATCTTTCCGTCCAAATCATCCCCCGTTCCGAATGACCAAGTACGATGTGAGTATCCCGTACGCGCTGTGTGAATCGTTTACGAACCCGAACCTGTCCGTCCAACACGTTCGTAGCCGAATCGTGGCACGCAATGGAGCCGAATTCCGACCGAGTGAGTACGATGCACGATTCAGCCAGCCGCTTCGCCTCGGTCTCAGCGAGACGAAACGGCTGTCGGAATGGTACTTTGGGGGGCCGTAGCAGGCCCCCCTTCACCCGGGGCCCTCTGAATCTGTCACAGGGGTGTGCCCATGGGTCCCCCCAATCCAGGCATGCACAGTGCCACAGGGTGTACACTTTTCCCCACCCACCCCTTTTTGCTATGGGAGCCTGTGTACGCGTCTGTACACAGGCTCCCATAGAGTTCAATGGGAGTCCGGCCAAACCGAGTCCGTAACCATGCGGTTGCATTGTACTCGCTCGGTTGGACTCGCACAGCGCGTCTTGTTTGGAAAGCCCTCCAGGCCCGAGTCGTATGGAGGGCTTTCCTAGCGAGATCGGAATCGGGCTCTAAGGGTAGATTTTTGAAGGTGTCTCCATATGCATTGATTAAAGTGGTAATAGCAACCTTGTATTGCTGTGTGAGGGTAGTTTTTCAGGATGGCTTGTATCATTGACTGTTCGAAGTCTATGATATTTTTTGAGGACAGTAGTTATTAGTTTCTTGCTTAACTTTTGTTAGGAGTTCTAAATAGGTAGTTGTTTGTTTGTTTGGTAACAGGGCATATCTAAAGGGGATGTTGCTATTGTGATACTGTCCATGGATTGTGTATACTTGGTAAAATGGTTTGGGACATATTTTAAATGTTCCATCCATTATCCATGTCTCACAATTTTGAAGTTTAAGTAAGTTTGTGGGAGTTGCAAATATTATAATCCATTTTTCATTAGATTCATTGTCATAAAGAAGAAATTGCTCTTCATTATGAGTTACAGTGAGTTCAGGTGGTATTTGGATTTCACTGAAAGTTTTGGGGCAGGTGTGGTGCTCATAGTTGATTTTTGTGTTCTACCTATTAGTCTTTTTAACATTGAGACGGAGGGCAATTGGCCAGTTACGTGTTCTGGAACTCGGGGTAGTATGTCCTTCAGTATTTTAGTAGTAGGTTTTTGAGAGCTAGTGCTAGCTTCTTTAAGAGTCTCTAAAGCATCTCTTACTTCTATTTCTGCTATGTTAGAGGGGTGGTTATGTTCCTTAACATTTAATACAGCAGTTTCTTTTGTTGTAGCCCTACAATAACATGCATTTGCATAATATTTGCTGCATATCCAATTAATTTTGTCGCCTGTCTGTTTTTCTTGGGTGTAGACATATAACATAATAAAAGTTTTCCTTTCTGTGATGTAATGAATTTTGCACCTTCAGTCATTCTGATGTTTCAAATGCTATGGGAAATTTATATAAAAAATGTTATATATGTTATAAATGTTTTTATTCTATTACAGATTTTCATATACAGAATTATACTTACATGTTTTAATGTGTAGAACTTTTTTTGACATTGAGATGTTTCTGTTGGTGGTTGGCTTTAATGTTTCTTTTGATTTTCTGTAGAAAAAAATATATAATTTTAATAAATTTGTTTAACAGTATTTTCTGTATTTTGGAGTTTGAGTTGTTAGTGGGGCTTTTTGAGTTGGGATTAATAGTTGTTACATTAGTATAATTTTAATTTATGCTTACTTTTTTGCAAGGTGGTCTTTTGATGTTGTTTGTAGTTAGTTGAGTGTCGTTTGGAGTTTCTGTAGAGGAGATAGAATTAAAATAAATATTCTATTAACTATTTAATTATTGTAAAAATTACTTTAGTTATATTTTATAAAGTTATAACGTTAGCTTCATATTTTACTTACTTTGTAAAGTTGAAATTAGAGTTTTCAATGAGGAAGTCCAATGTTGTAGAAGCAATCCGGCAGAGATTTCCCTTATTCTTGCGTTTGTTGTTGTAGGATAAACTAATGTTAATTGTTCTTTAGTTTATATAGTGTTTGCTTAATTGTTCTTTAAATCTTATTGGGTTATTTAAGTTGTAGGTGTTTTTCATTGGTTGTTACTAATGTTAGCCAATTATTTTGGCAGTTGTTTCCTTATTTGGGAAACGCTAATTAATGTTCAGTTAACCGTTTTTTATTGTTTGTTTATTTAAAAGTATGCTAATATATCATTTGTAATTTATAATGTATTTAAGGTATGGAAATAATTATTTATTTTATATATTATGTTTGTAAAGAGGAATTAATTTGGTGGATTTACTTATGTTAAAGTTATTTTTTATTTATAATGTATTTAATTTTTATTGTAGTTATTTAATATGGTGTGTGTGTTTGTGATATTGTTTATATTTTATTTGTTATGTATTGTTTTATTTGAAATATTTTTAAGGTGTCGATATTTTGTTTTTGACAATAATTGTGTAGTCTATATTTTTGTTTTCGATATTTGTGTTATTTTGTATGTTTATTTAATGTTAATGATATTAGTTATAACTATATTATTGATTTCGATATTAGTGATATCGATGTTTGTGTTTGACGATATTTATGTGCCGATATTTGTGTATTTTTCTAACAGAGTATAGCATATCGATATTTATGTTATCGATATTTGTGTGTCGATAATTTTGTAGGTCGATATTATGAGTGTCGATGTTATGTCAGTGATCCGTACCCATGCACTCATCCAATCACCCAGGCACTACCCATGCATTCATACAATCACCCAGGCACTACCCATGCACTCATCCAATCACTCAGCCACTATCCTTGCACTCATCCATTCAATGAGGCACTACCCATGCACTCATCCAATCACCATGGCGCTACACTTGCACTCTTCCAGTCACCCAGGCAGGATCCATGCACTCATCCAATCACTGAGGCACTACCCATGCACTCACCCAATCACCCAGGTACTACCCATGCACTCATCCATTCACTGAAGCACAACCCCTGCACTCATCCAATCACCTAGGCGCTACCCAAGCACTCATCCATTCACTGAGGCATTATGCATGCAGTCATCCAATCACCCAGGCACTACCCATGCACTCATCCAATCACCCAGGCACTATGCATGTACTCACCCAAGCACTATCCATGCACTCACTCAATCACCCAGGCAGTACCCTTGCAGTCATCCAATTACCCAAGCACTACCCATGCACTCGTCCAATCACTCATGTACTACTGCTGCACTCATTGTAACACCCATGCACCAGTTTTGCAGTCATTCAATCATCCATACACCAGTCATACACTCATTCCAATATATATACATACTTTGGGGTCGATTCCGATCTTGGCCGGTAGGGCACCGAATCGGATTCGGCTTAACCGGATCCGATTCGGAGCCCTATTTCCCGACCGATTCGTACATGCGTCCGGGCGAGCGAGTACGATGCGTGCGCTCGCGAAATCGCCGACCGACTCATTCGCAGAACCCGACCCCTCCGACCGACTCGCTTGGACACGACTCGCACCGCGCAATGGAGACGTTCCCCGGCCGGGTAAGTACGATGCGCGCCGCGAGCAGTCCGACCGACTTGCGCAGTCCGGCTCCAAAGAGCAGTCGGAGCCGCACTTTGGGGGCCCGTATCGGACCCCCTTGTACGTGTAGCCATGCGAGTCGCACACAGGGGGGACCCATGGGTCCCCCCTACCTGTGCATGTACTGCGCGAGTCGCTTCGCCGCGTACCCGCTGTAGGGGGCGCCCTTGTTCGCCTCGCACCCATTGAGTCAATGGGAGCCCGCGTACGCGTTGTACGACCGGCTCCCATTGACTTCAATGGGAGTCCGACCGAATCGAGTCCGATAGCATACGTGCGCATCGTACTCGTTCGGTCGGGCTAATAGGGTCCGATTCGGTCGGAAATCTCTCCGGGTCCGGCTCGGTCGGTGAGATTTCCGGCCCAAATCGGAATTGGCCCCTTTATCTTCTTTTTCACTGTAAAAGGCGGTTCCAACAGGAACCTTTTTTTTGTTTTTGATGTTTTTAGTGCTTTTGTAAAGTTAAAAAAAATGTCTTTTTTTAATAATAACAAAAATGGCAACTGGAACAGGAGGAATTCAAAAATGTGCACTGAAAAATGTGGAAAAAATATAAAAGGGGCAAAAATTAGCATGTACGATGTTTTGCAGCATTGCGAATAGCTGTAACACACTGCTCACCAGCACTTACAACAATACCACAGTCCATGCAGTAAGTGGCCATTCTTGAAAACTCTGGAACCATATCTGTTGTAGTAGTCTGCACCTCTGAAGGGACTTTCTGGATGGGAGTTGTTGCTGCCGCCACTGATGTAGATGGTCCTTCAGCTTCCTTCTGCTTGATCGCCTATTGGAGACGTTTTCTATGATAGGTTTTAAGATGATATAACATGGACGTCCTCCCATAAGAATATTTTTTGTTCGTCCCTCTAGAGTGTGTCTTGTCACAGATTGTGCATTGCACTAGTTTTTCAGCAGTTTTAGATTCCCCAGATGGGATTTTGAAAACATCCCATGCTACACTGGCTTAATTTTGTGGAGGCTCCTCTTCTTCTAAATCTTCAGTCTCGACCTCCTTCACATCCTGGTCCTGATGTTGTTGCTGCTGACCCCCATCTCCTTTCTGTGTTGCCATTTTAAATGAAAAAAAGGGCACAAACTCTCCACAGCAAGAACAATCCACCTACTCAGAATAAAGCTTTATGAAAGAAGATTCAAGAAAGAAGAGTGGGTGTGTACTTCCTATTTATTTTGCTGAAAAGTATATTATCCAATGATATTCCTTGCTTTCCTCGTCATGTGATATTCGCAGTGACCGACATATTCACAGTTTCCGCGCAGAAGCAGAAATTTAAAATAGAACTTTAAAGTAGTTTTCTTTAAAAATGGAAAGAAAAGCAGAACTTTCAATACTATAATAGTGAACAGCTATACTGAAACTTGTTCACAATGCCTCTTTATATATGTTTTAGAGTTCTTGAAAAAAAACGCGCGGTATCCGTGATTACCGTCATCGCGACTTCCGCTGTCTTCGCGAAAACTGAAAATAGTGTTTGAAGATGATTTTTCTGGAAACTCACTACAAAAATATAAGCTTGAAAAGTACACTAATAAAGCTCTACTGTTAAATATACTGTAGAATATGTCTATATATATGTTTTACACTTTGTACAAAATACACACTCTTCGAGACTAACGACGTCACCGTGACAACATCTGTAGTCGTGGATATTTTTTTGTAAAGGTGGTTTTCACCTAAAATGATCACAGAAAGAAAAGTTAAAACAATATTTTACTAAATATTTACAGTTAAACTTCATTTAAAAAATTTCTTGAAGTTTATTTTTCAGTATGTGAAATACATTTGCTGATCAGAGATTCTCCACAGTAAATGCGAAATGATGTGTCAACTCAAAAAATTGTTAAACATAAAACCAGTTATCAATGTACTTTCTGATAAACACATACCAAATAAAAAAATGAGTGGTATATACTATAAATATAATATACAATATCCAATATTAGAAAAAAATACAAAAATCTTAGAGGTTCACAAAAAGAAATTGACGTTACAATTAAGAAATACAATTTAAAAAACACCTTAGAAATTAACTGAACAAAACAAAGGTTACAGGGACGTTATAGTTAGGAATTGGCTTTTAAAAACCATAGAAATTCACTTAAAAAAAACCCAAAGGTTACAGGGATGTTATAATTTAGAATTAGCATTAAAAAAACCTTAGAAATTCACTGAAAAAAACTAAAGGTTACAGGGACGTTATAGTTAGTCTCAGATTTCACACTCACAAAACCAGAGAAATTCAGCATAACTCGCACCCCAGCAATAAACTGCTTATGACCTCACATATTACATCACTCATGACATGGTGAGTGACATCACTCATTTTTTGTTTAAATTTCTTTATTTGCATTTCGCATAAAGATTACTGTTTACATGTGTGATAAAGTTCAATATACTTGTTGGCGTTTATCTAGTGGCATTTACATGTTCATAGATCTGTAACGAGACAAAACAATCCAATCACGTTAAACTGGGTGGAAAAAGTGGATCATTACACAGTTAATGTACGGTGATTATAGTACATTTTGCATGTCAGACAGGCCTGATACCAAGCGTCTCCTATGCCCAAACTGTACCATATCTCAATGGATTCATGTGTCCATTTGTCCATTTTGGCTTTTCCTCGGTTCTCATGGCCTACATAATAGTTAACGGTATAGTGCATGTTTAACATATATTTAACAAAACAACAACAAAATTCCGTCACACCAAGTTCGTTTCCAGTTAAAAGTTTTGACAATTTTCGTAGATTAGCAATAGTCATACCTCATGCCCCACCCTCACCGGTCTGGATAAAGTATAGTTCTGGATCATTCCAGTTTCAGAGCATATCATCTTCACTCAACTCCTATACAACATGCGCATCGATTTATCGTGATTAGCACGTGTCTTGTTTCCCATTTAGGTGTCTGCGTCTGAACCCGGCTTGTCGCCAGTTTGCGAATTAGTGCCTTCGGTTTCCTGATCTACCTGTTTCAATTCTACCAACATTATATCCCAAAACTGTGCAATGGGATATTTGCTCAGGCCAGCCATTTCTTCCCTGTGTAGGGCCATGCTTTCAGCCTGCGCCCATACCGCTAGTGAATTCTTCCAGTTGTTAATAGCTGGGGGGGGGTCTCTGCTTTTCCATCGTTTTGTGATTAGCCTATTGGCGACTATAAGACCGAAATCAGTGAACCTTGAGGTGACCTTGTGCCTCTTGGATCTAGGGAAAGAGCCTAATATGCACTCCTCCCATGTTTGCAATTGGGGCCTGTCAGTGTAGGTCGATAGCGCCGCCATTACTCCCTGCTAGTATATTTGTAGGGAGGAGAAATACCACAGCATATGCAGAAAATCAGCGCCCACCTGCGAGCAGCGAGGGCATGCCGAATTGGTGAGTTCAAAATATTTGTTCAACTTGTCTGGAGACAGATATGCCCTGTGTGTAATATACGTTTGTATGAGCCTGAATTTGGCATTTCGTGGTATTTGCGTGGGGCTAGCCAGAATTCTGTTCCATTCAGGGTCTGTCCATGGGTTTCCCCTGTCCTCCTGCCATCGTGTACGCAAAGCTGTCATGGGTAGTGTGGCATGAGTTAATAATGCCTCAGTCAGCCAATGGACTATATGGGACCCATTGCCCATTACATGTAAGTACTGGATCAGGAGATGCGTCTCCGGTTCGATGGTTATGTCCCCCCATGCCGAAGCAAGGGATCGCGTTATTGAGTTGTATAGCAGGAAGTGACCTGCCGGTAAGCCATTCTCCTCAGATAGTCTGTTGAAGGATATCAAGGTACTGTCGTCATATAAATCACCAAGCGTGTGTATCTCTTCGTGCCAGTATGAAAGCGTATTATTGAGGGTGCCTGTTTTGTATCTCGTTGTCCCCAGAAGCGGCTGCGCTGGGGCGTAAGGGATTGTGTTCCTGGTAAGATAGAGGCTGCGTTTATGGCAACGGTGGGCCAGGGCCAGGCAGGCCAGCGATGGATTGGGGGGGCGAGCAATCGGATGGAATAAATGGTAAATCTGGGATTGTGACCACGGTGGGTGTGATGTAGCTGTGTCATTTAAGTTAAGCCTGGTGAACCATTTCGTCACCCACTGCAGCTGTGCAGCCAAGTAATAGAGCTCCATATTGGGAACCGCAACTCCCCCCCCTGCGTGGGGGGGGGGTGTACAGCTTCCACAATGCTATTCTGTGGCAGCTCGAGTTCCAAATAAAGCCTCGAGTCAATTGTTCAAGCTCTCCGAATGTTTTGGTGGGAACATAAACGGGGAGATTGGAGAAGTAATACAATAGCTTTGGCAGCATTACCATTTTGGTCAGGGCAATTCTGCCCATCACGTTTAGTGGCAGTGTTTTCCAGAACTTGATTTGGGACCTGATGGCGGATATAGCTCTAGTCAAGTTTCCTTCCAGGATATCCGCAGGGTCGCGGTATACGAAGATGCCCAGGTATCTAAAGGTGGATGGTTGCCAATTGAGGAAGGAATTGTTTATTAGCAGATCTGGATTCGGTGTCTTGCCCCTGAAGGGATATAGGCATGACTTGGCCCAGTTCACCCTTAGGCCTGATGTCTTCTCGAATTTCTCTAGTGTTTCCGCTTTATAGAGTCAGGTATGTTGTGTAAGTCCCTAAGGTACAGCAGGAGGTCATCTGCGTAGAATGAAATAGCATGTAGGCCGTCACGCAGGCAAATGCCCCAGTCTTCTCCCCCACTACGCAATTAAGTCGCCAATGGTTCCATAGCTAGTGAAAAAAGGAGTGGAGACAGAGGACAGCCCTGTCTGGTGCCTCTGGTGATAGGTATACTCTCCGATATTATGCAGCCAGTGCGGGCCCTGATCGTGGGTTGTGCGTATAGTAGTCTAACCATTTGGAGAAAGGCGACCCCAAACCCATACCCGCGGAGTACCTCGAAGAGGTAGGGCCATTCAAGTGAATCGAATGCCTTCTCCAGGTCCAATACCATACAGCCCGAGTTAGACCAGGCGTCAATGGCATATTGTTGGACTCTGAATTATCTTTATATGTTTAATGACGTGCTCCGGGCGGGGACGAAGCCGTTCTGGTCAGGGTGTACTAAGGTTTTCACTAATGGTGCCAATCTCACAGCGATAATGGACGCTAGAATTTTATAGTCAGTACTGAGTAATGCCAGCGGTCTATATGATCCTAACAATTCCGGATCCCTGCCTGGCTTGGTGAAGGAGACTAATAATGCCTCCCTTTGTGTGGCCGAGAGAGTGTAGTCCGTTAATGCAGTGTCATACACCCTTTTGAGTTGTGGTGCCAGCATCTCCGCATAAGCTTTGTAAAATTCAGATGGCAAGCCATCGGGGCCGGGGGTTTTCCCAGTAGCCAGAGCACCCATGCCTGCCAATATTTCTTCCATGTTGATTGGAGCGTCAAGCTCTAGCTTCTGCTCCGGAGTTATTTGTGGGAGGGTAATAGCTTCTAAATAACGGTGGATCTCCTCTGACGATACACTAACTGTAGATTTATAGAGCGTGGTGTAGTGCCTTGCGAATTCAAACTGGATATCTTGCTGTGAATATAATATAGTGCCTTGGGGTGAGCGAATGGATGTAATGGGGGATCTGGTGTCTTCCTGCCTGATGAGCCACACAAGAAGTCTGCCAGCTTTCTCCCCAGTGTTGTGTGTGCATGCTGAGTGCGCTGCATAATTAAGGCAGCGGAGCTTCTGCAATAGGTGAGCGTGCTCTGTCTTGCTCTCACTCAGTCTCCTACTGGAGCGTGGGTCGCCCGCTGCGCATTTCTCATTCGCTAGTCTATTTTCCAACTTAGTAAGGTCTGTCTCGAGCTTCTTGTGCATGCCAGCCTGAGTGCCAAGGCAGTGTCCTCGGATAACCGATTTAAAGGCGTTCCATTCTGTTAACGTCGATGATGCGGTGTCAGCGTTTTCCTCAAAGTAGTGTGCTACTGCCTCCCCCAATGAGTCTCTAAAGGGACCATCCTCTAACAATTCGTGTTGCATGCGCCATCTTGGGATCAGCAGTGTGTTGGTGCCCCAGTCTAATTGCAACGTGTGTGGATTGTGGTCGGAGTGGGTTCTCCCGAGATATTGAGGGTCTACTATGCCTGGTAGTAAGTCATCAGTGACTAGCATTTGGTCAAGGCGGACATGCAAGTTATGCGCTCCTGAATGAAAGGAATAGACCCTATCCATGGGATTTCTGTGTCTCCATGCGTCTACTAAGTGCCACTGTGTGGCCCAGGTTTTCAGTGCTCTCATGGCTGTGGCAGTGGGTGCACCGGGTAATGGTGGAAAAGAACGATCTAGGGATGCATCTAATACCCAATTGTAGTCCCCCCAAGAAGCATCGGGGCGCCATGCCAGGACGACAACTTGCTCGACAGAGAATCTAGGAATGGAGCTTGTTCAGTGTTGGGTGCGTATATTGATGCTATTACAATTGGCCTACCATCAAGCCTGCCCTTCACTATGACATAGCGGCCGTCCGTGTCTATGTGCGATTCCTCTATATTAAATGGGGTGCCGGGTCTGACCCATACTTGTATACCTCTGGCATATGCGGAATAGTTTGTGGCGTATAGTTGCCCCCTCCACCTCCTCTGTAAGCTTCTTGATTCAGACCCCGCTAAGTGCGTCTCCTGTAAAAGAGCTATTTGGACATGGTGCCGTCTAAGATATGAGTAAATCAGATATCTGCGGGAGGGAGTATGTATCCCCCTTACATTCCAGGTGCATATCTTAATTGGTGCCATGGTGTAGGTGAGAAGGTAGGCCCATGTCTCATGAGGGTTATAGGAGTAACAGTGAAGCGCGCGGCATGATCTGGGGGTGAGGGTTTCCGGCATGCTGCTACTGAGGCAATTTGGGCGTTGCTGCGACCCAAAATGTGATGAGTAACTAAACTAATAAAGAACAAAACATATAATGCCAAAAGGGCGAGAGTGCAACAAGCAGTCATCCAAACCATGAGACAAACAAACATATCGTCAATAGCTAGAGGGTAGGACCACTCGGGCGATGCGCTTCAATAGATACGGAATAGGAGGAACATGATATCCCCCCTTTTAACATAAGGAAGGCATATACCAGAGCCTCACATGTCCTGGCACTCGCCACCCGGTCACATATGGTAGCATACATCACAGTAGAGGATAATAGCCGTTAAAGTTACCTGAAGACTGTATACCTTATTCATGGCATGAGAAGAGTGTATTAAACATCAATATTGACAACTAATATATGTGACAATAATTCTGGAGTCTCTACTTGCATATTCGTCGACGAAGTCTCGCTCGTCAAGTCCAATGACCAGCTAATGATGCGTTATATTATGCCATCCGCAGTCTGAGGCGTGACCTCCGGCAACACTTCCGAGTCCTGTGAGTTCAGCATTTCATCGGTGGATTCTGCGTCGCTTCCTCCGTCTGGTAGGCTTGTCTCCGAAGATGCATCGCCCGGTGTGTTTCAATTTCTGCTGCTGCTTGGAGGGCATTGCGCTGGTCCAGTCTCATTTGTTCAGGATTTGTCCCGAGAGTTTGGGTCGGAAATTCGTATTTGCGCCTTTTCCCTCCTCTGTGCTGTCTTGGGTCCTCGTTTAAGTGTTTTTCCCCTATTCTTCCGTTAGGTGCGGCTCTCTCCATCAATGCCAGGGAATCCAGCCATTCACATACCGCTACGGGGGTGTCAAAGAAGTGCGTTTTTCCTTTTGAAATTACCCGCAGGCGGGCAGGGAACAGCAGGGAGTATTTAAGTTGCAACTGACGAAGTCGTCGCTTCACCTCTATGAAGGAATACCTTTGCCATTGTACTTTTGCAGTGAAGCCAGGAAAAAACATAACTGTGTTGTTTGTCACCTGTATTTTCTGCTGCTTCCGGGTTTCTTGTAAAATTGCGTCTCTGTCCTTATAATTCAGTACACGGAACAGGAATGGTCTTGGGTTTGCTCCCGGTGGTGAGGGCCTGTTTGGCACTCTGTGTGCTCGCTCTATAACAAAGTGCTGCGACAGTGATTCCTCCGGCATCAGACTACCGACCCAGCTCTCTGCATATGTCATTGCGTCCCTTCCTTCTGTGCCCTCTGGCAGGCCTACAACGCATACGTTGTTTCATCTGGAACGGCCTTCTGAATTTTCGACTTGGTTTTCGAGGAAGTTGACACGAGCAGTAAGATCTTTAAGGCGCTTTTCGGCAGCCCGTACCTGCGGGGAGATTTTCACCATTGTTGCTTCCAGCGTGGATGTTCTGTCTGTGAGGTTACGATGGTCGGCGTGCAATAGGTTTAGGTCAAGAGCTACTTTGTTGATTTTGTTTTCCAGAGAGGTTCTCGTCTGTTCCATGGTGGTGCTTGGCTTTTCCACCGCTGCCAGTACAGCGTCTAGTTTGTTGGACATCTGGTCCGTCGGCCCTTCCCCGGGCATTTTGTTGAATTGGGTGCGGGTTGAGGGGAGTTGTCCCGATGGGCCTCCAGTACCTGACTTTAGCCGGCCTCTGTAAGACATATGTTGTCTGTGTGCTGCGTGGCTAACGCACCTGCGTATGCTAGTGCTGCGTTATTCTAGCGGCTGATTGTTCTGGCCCAGAATTCCACTGTTTGATTTCCCTTCATTTCATGGGTCTAGGCTAACCTTGGGGTGGTTAATGGACCTTTGTGGGAAGAGATAGTCTTGGTTATACGGTATCTTGTCCGTTGTGCACTTCTGCACCTCCCCCACAGTGATGGCCGCCCCCACGTGGCCTAAGGTCGGTGAGTGTTCTTGCGCCTCGCCAACCCCGGTTATTATGCGAGCTGCATGGGGCCTGAGCTGCGCCCGTGTCTATCGTGTCAACAGGGTCCATGGGTCATCTACGACCGTCTTTTCCGTTGTCCCACCCTTCTTTTCCGTTCGCTGTGGGAATACGTTGCATAGCTCCCCGTGCCGCACTAGTGCCCAAGTTTCAGTGTGGTCCTGCGCATTCCGTCAGTATTTAGTGGCAGGAGTTGCACCGCACTCACCTCAGAGCTGGTCATTTGCGGTGTGGTTTTCGGGCGGCAGGTCCTTGGGTCCGTCCCCCCATGGCGGGGTGTTCTATGTGCCTCGGTTCCCACCGCTGGTAATATTCCGGGCCGTAGGGGCACCTCCTGATCGCCACTCCCGGCATTGGGTTCAGTCTTGTCCCCGGGCACAGGCCACCGTCGGCGACATGTGGGTACCCAGGGGGGCCAAGGGGGTCTGTGGCACTCCTGCAGAGTTGTCACTGCATGCTTCTCAAGCTGCGGCAGGGCCTCGGTGTTGCGTAGCGCCCATAGCCATGACTCGCACACTCCTGCTGCAGGCCGCGCCTCCTCAATACTGTCAGGTCACTGCTCCGCTGTTTCTCAGTGGCCGCCGAACTCATGGCTCGTCCCTGTGATCGTCAGAGAGCAGCGGAGTCGTTTCGCGGCTCCGGGATGCTTTTGATGGAGAAATTACAGGACTATAGGGGATAAGCAGCGGAGCTCAACAGAGCATGTCCACCATCATCGCCCGCATGGCCACGCCCACTGTGAGTGACATCACTCATGACATCACTGATGACATCTCAAATGACATCACTGATGACATCATCCACAGAATCTCTGACGCAACCACTCACACCCCAATATAACCTTTCATACACCCTCTCCAACTTCTGTTCTAGCATTCTCAAAACCATTGACACATCCACATCAGTACTTACACACCCACTCACTGATTCAAAGGTCTACACACACACACATCCACTCTGTTACCCATACAGCCACTCAAACACCAACTCACTCACTAATAAAGCTCCTGATATATCGCCTCATACACCCATACAGCGTGTCACACACAGTCAGTCACTCACAGAGCTACTCACACACCTACTCACTCACCTATAGAGTCAATCACCCAGCCATTTACTCACCTATACAGTTATGCACACACCCACTCTTTTATTCAAACAGATGCTAACACATACTCACTCATCTATTCAGTCACTGACACAAGCACACACTCACCTATACGGCCACTCTTGCAATCACTCAGTCAAATATACAGTCACTCACCTATATTGCCTGTCACATATGCAGTTACTCACCCATATACCACTGACATATCCAATCCCTCACCAACACAGCCATACACACACTCACTCACCCATACAGCCCCTTACACACACACTCGCTAACCCAAAGAGCCACTGACTCACTCACACACTCATTCATACAGCCAGTTACACACCGCCTCACCTACCCAAACAGACATTGAGACACCATACATGTACTCAGACAGCCATCACTCACCCATACAGAAACTCACATACCCACTCACACACCTATACAACCATTTAGACACCAACTGACAGACAGATACAGACATTCACACAGCACGTCACTCACCCTTACATTCACTGAGACACCTAATTATTCACTTATACAATTACTCACGCACCCACTGAATCATCCAATCAGACACTCATGCACCCACCAATTCACCAATACACCTTGGTATGTATATTTAACACTCATAAACTTTTTAAAAAACACTCACAGTCACTGGATGATGTCATCAGTGATGTGACTGACCATTTCATGAGTGATATAATATGTGAGGTCATAAGCAGTGCATTGCGTGGGCGTGAGTTATAGTTAGCTCAGCTAACTATAACTGCTGAAATTCTCTGGTTTTGTGCATGTGAAATCTGAGCCTAACTATAACGTCCTTGTAACCTTTGTTTTTTTCAGTGAACATATATACTACCGTTGTTTTTTCCACCAATAAACCGCATTTGACAACGAACTTGAGCGTGCTGGAGTCTGTCTACATTGGAAGGCAGGCGTGTGGAGTTATATATATATATATATATATATATATATATATATATATATATATATATATATATATATATTATCTACTGGCGGTCGCCAGTAGATAGTTATAGTTAGGACCTATTTTCCATAGGAAATCCGCAACATTCTATTTGAAATAACTTTGGCGCCGGTTGACGAATGTTCGCGAAATTTTCAAAACTTATGGCCCGCTCCGGTCCGCTCCTATCTTGAAAGTTTCGGGGGGATTCGGCAAGCGGGGGCTGAGAAAAAAGGGGGGTCCCAAAACGTGTTTTCCCCATGCAATTTTCCATAGGAAACTTTAGACACGGCTACAGCCCGAACTGCTGAACGGAATTACACCAAATTTGGCAAAGAGGTAGTTCTTGGTTCAGAAAGAACCCTTCTTGTTAAATGGTGTAAATCCGTTCAGTAGTTGCTGGGAAAATCAAAAGTAAAATCACATATATATCTATGGCCGCGGAGGGTCCGCGCACCCTGAGCGCACCTTCCCGATCACGAGCTGCATGCTAATTGGCTGTCAACACTCCAAATCAGGAAGTGTTGGCAGCCATTTTGTCCCTCGGTAGAACCGAGGCACAGAAACAAGTGCGCAAAATGCACAAAGGGGGCAGGGTAGAAACACCCTGACCCCCTAGGTCTGCTCAGGGGGTCCCACAAGGACCCCCTGGCCAGAAAAAAGCAATAAAAAAAAAAAAAAATTGGCGGGAAGCGCTTAGGGTGCGCGGATCCCGCCGATAAAAAAGAAAAATCGAAGCGCGGTCTCCCGCGCTTCAAGGCTATTTTGCCCCTGGGTGGGCCAAGTCCCGGGGGCATACGGGGTTTAATTTATATTTTATGGGGGGCCTCTAAGGCCCCCCAAGCCCCGGGGACCGCCACCCCCGGGGCTTTAAATAAAAAATGGTGCGAGAGGGCTCTCCGCCCTCCCGCAGCCCCGGGGACCGCCATACCCCGGGGCTTCTTTTTAAAAATTTAAATAACCTGTGTGGGGGGGCTCCAGCCCCCCCACACGCCCCGGGGACCGCCACCTCCCCGGGGCACTTAGAAAAAAGAAATGTGGGGGTCCGTTTCGGACCCCGAAGCCCAGGGACCACCACCTCCCGGGGCTGTGCAGTTGAAGGGAGGGGGCCGCGCGGCCCCCTCCTGGAGCCTGTGGTGGCCCTGGGGACCGCCACCCCCAGGGCCAGCTCCTGCAGTGTCCCGGGGTGCCTACCCCGGGACACTGCTGTTTGCAATGGCAGGACGGGAGCCTCGCGGCTCCCGTCCTGTCATTGCAAACTTGCTAGCTTCATTGAAGCGAGAGCAGGAAACCTGCTCTCGCTTCAATGAAGCAAAGCAGATTGCTTTTCCATAAGGGGAGCTGCATGTCAGCAGCTCCCTATGGAAAAGCAATGCCGGCTCCCGCAGGACGCGGGGAGCCGGCGGGACCGTGCGGGGATTGGGGACCCCCCCACAGTCCCCAACTAGTGGCCAGGCCCCGGGGGATGGGGTCCCCGGGGCCATTAGTGGACCGGGAGGGGGGCCACGCAGCCCCCCTTCCCAAAATTGAATTTAAAAAAATAAAATAAAATAAGGACAGAAAGGCCGGCCCCGGGGGATGGGGTCCCCGGGGCCTTAAATGGCCTGAGGAGGGGGCCACGCAGCCCCCTCCAAATATTTATTTAAAAAAAAGAGGGCATGCCCGGGGGATGGGGTCCCCGGGGCCAATAGAGGCCCAGGGAAGGGGGCCACGCGGCCCCTTCCCGTTTTTTTTTCTTTAAAAAAAAAATAACATCCTCAGGCCCTGGGGGATGGGGTCCCCGGGGCCAAAACTGGGCAAGCGAAGGGGGCCACGCAACCCCCTCCCATAGAAAAAATATTGAAAAAAAAAAGACCGGCATCGTGCCGGAGGCCCGCCCCTCGCTGCAGCACTCTGCAAACGCGCCCCCTGGCGCGTTTTAAGAAGGGGAAGTAATTCCCCTTGAATACTGGGGGTCCCTGGGGGCCAACTAGCCCACCAGGAACCTCCAGTATGCGCCAGGGAGCTGCGTTGCAGAGAGGTGTACAGAGGCCACCCCCCTTTTTACACCTCTCTGCAACGCAGCTCTGTGGCGCTTTTTGGAGGTACATGGTGGGCTAGTTGGACTCCAGGGACCCTCAGGATTCAAGGGGACTTAATCCCCCAACTTAAAACGTGCCACGGGGCGTGTTTGCACAGTGGTGAAGGGAGGGGGCGGGGCTTCAGGTGACATGTGTGTAAACAGGCCCAGTGGCGCGTTTTAAGATGGGGAATTAAATCCCCTTCAATCCTGAGGGTCCCTGGGGGCCAACTAGCCCACCAGGTACATCCAGAAAGCGCCACAGAGCTGCGTTGCAGAGAGGTGTAAAAAGGGGCGTGGCCTCTGAGCACCTCTCTGCAACGCGGCTCCCTGGCGCATACTGGAGGTACAGGGTGGGCTAGTTGGACCCCAGGGACCCTCATGATTCAAGGAGACTTAATCCCCCAACTTAAAACGCGCCACAGGGCGCGTTTGCACAGTGGTAAAGGGAGGGAGCGGGGCACGTTATAGTTAGAAATTAGCATTTAAAAAACCTTTGAAATTCACTTAAAAAACCATAGGTTTTAGGCACGTTATAGTTAGAAATTAGCATTTAAATAACCTTTGAAATTCACTGAAAAAACCATAGGTTTCAGGCACGTTATAGTTAGAAATTAGCATTTAAAAAACCTTAGAAATTCACTGAAAAAACCATAGGTTTTAGGGACAGTTATAGTTAGTTGGACATTTCACTCGTACAAAACCATAGAAATTCCCCCGTTATAGTTAGTTCAGCTAACTATAACTCGCGCCCCTGCAATGCACTGCTGATGACGTCACATATTACATCACTCATGACATGGTCAGTTACATCACTGATGACATCACTGATGACATCATCCATGTGATAATTTCATGCATCTTCTCACACCCAAATATAACTTTTGATACACCCACTCTAAATTACAGACTGCCATTCTCAAAACCATACATACTCCAATACCAATAACTACATACCCACTCACTGATTCTTAGGTCTACACACACACATCTACTCACTCACCCGTACAGTCACTCATACTTACAGTCACTCAGTACAGGACTATCATATGCACTCGTACACCTATATAAACACTCACACACCACCACTCATCCATAGAGGTACTCACACACCTAGTCAGTCATGCAAAAAATTAATCACACACCCATTTACTCACCTATACAGTTATGCACACACCAGCTCACTTACTCATACAAATACTAGCACATTCTTACGCTCTTATACAATAACTGATACAAGCACACACACATCCATACAGCTACTCTCACAATCACACACTCACTTATAGCCATTTAAATACTCCAACACACATATATACTGCCTTTTACATATGTAGTTACTCGCACATGTACCACTGAGATATACATTCACTCACTAACACACCCATACACACACTCACCCACCCACCCAAGCAGTCCATCACAGATGCACTCTTGAAATCATGCACCCAGTGATTCACCCACTCACACATCTATGTACAGAGTCACACACACCCCACCCACACAAACACTCAGGCACCCATACAGATACTCAGACAACCAATCAATAACCCATATAGACACTCATGTAGCTATTCGCAAATCCATGCTTCCACTTACACACCAACAGACAGACGGATACAGATATTCACACAGTTTTGTCACTTACCCATGCATTCAGTAAGATACGTTTAATCACTCACTTATAGACTCAGTCATGCACCTACTAAATCATAAATTCAGACACTTATACACCCACTCGTTCTTCAATATGCCTTTTCCTATATATATTAAACATATTTAAGCTTTACAGAAACACACAGTCACTGGATGATGTCATCAGTGATGTCATTTGAGATGTCATCAGTGATGTCATCAGTGATGTAACTGACCATGTCATGAGTGATGTAATATGTGACGTCATCAGCAGTGCATTGCGGGGCGCGAGTTATAGTTAGCTGAACTAACTATAACAGGGGAATTTCTATGGTTTTGTACGAGTGAAATGTCCAACTAACTATAACTGTCCCTAAAACCTATGTTTTTTTCAGTGAATTTCAAAGGTTTTTTAAATGCTAATTTCTAACTTTAACGTGCCTGAAACCTATGGTTTTTCCAGTGAATATATATATATATATATATATATATATATATATATGAATTATACTTACCTGTTAATTGTTTTTTCCAGGCATATGCCATCAGCATGCATGCCTTTACCACCAAAAACTACGATAATATATATATCTTACAGGTTAGTATAAACCCTCCTCATATATGTATATACATATATATATAAATTACCTACTGGCGATTGCCAGTAGGTAGTTATAGTTACAACGTTGTTTCTTAGGAAGAGTGTTTTTTGTTTTGTCAATAACTTTGGAGGCGTTTTAACGAATCCTCACAAAACTTTCAAAACTAGTACAACACTCACTCCAGCTGCTGTCTTGAAAGTTTCGGGGTGATCTGTCAAGCGGGGGTTGGAAAAAACAGGGGGGTCCCAAAACTCGTTTTCCCTATGCAAATTCTCTGAGGGAGTTTAGACACAACTATAGTCTGAACTACTGAACGGAATTACACCGATTTGGCAGAAAGGTCGCTGCACAAAGCGACCTTTTTGGGAGTGGTGTAAATCGATTCAGAAGTTTTTGAGATATAAAAAAAAATCAAAATTTAGATATATAGCGACGCGAAGGGGCCACGAACCCTGCTGATCTCTTACCCTCACCAGGGGTTTCAAGCGAAGACTTCTCTCCTGTTTGGTATCGCTGGCATGGGCAGGGAAACAGCCCAGAATTGCTTGGGAACTCCTTACTCTTCCCTTCAAACAGGTGGGGCTGGGGGCCCCAGACATGGACCTTTATTACAGCTGCTCACAGGCACAGTTTTTTTGGGGGGGATTCACCCTACACAGTGCATGGCCCATGCCGCGTCGGAGCTCGATCATGCGGCTTCTACCCCTTTGCATATGATCCTCTTTAGGCCTCAGACCAGGCCACAAGCAGCATTAGATACGATTAGCTGCACTGTTTGGGTATGGTATGATCTGCGATAGTGGGCTCGCCTGGAGGTACTGTTTGTCCCCTCCATTCCATTGGCCAGGCACCATGCCCTGCCCTTCACCCAAGATGCAGGCATCTGTGACGGGCTGAAGAGGCTTCAGCTTAACACCATGGCAGATTAGTTCCTGCAGGGTTCGCTTATTACGCCTCAGCAGTCCTTTGGAATTACTGAAACCACTGCCCTGGACAGGTTTACATATTACCAACTGCAGACTGCCCTGTGGGCTATCTTTGCGTCTTTCCCTGCAGCCCCATCCACCCTATAGGCACTGGAGGGCTTTCTTGGCAACCCCTCCCTGCGCAAATTAAGAACGCGATGGTACTCGGAAATGCATCGTTCGGCTCCGGTGCGCATCCCTACTGCACGACAACAGTGGAAAATCCTGCTGGTTGTAGCCATATCAAAGAAGCAATGGACCTTCTGCTGTGCTCAGGCACAGGCCCTATCACCCAATTACAGGCTTCTCATGATACATTTTGAATATAGATTGTACCGGACACTGAAAAGGTGGGCTTAATAGAAAAAGCGCGCTGCATCTGATGCTAAGCCCCTTGCGTATTTTATGATTTGATTTTGATTTGATTTAAACATTTATATAGCGCACAAATGCCAAACGGTGTCTAGGCGCTTGAGCCAGATGGAAAAAGAAGGTTGCCACCTAATCCAGAACTGAACTTTAATTTACAAACAGCCAGGTTTTTAACGCCTTTCTGAAGGCCAGGATAGTTGGACAATTCTTTATCTCACCTGGAAGCACGTTCCAGGTTTTAACGGTTCCTGAAATAAAACTTCTGCCGCCCCAAAAAACTCTTTTAATTCTGGGCATTTGAAGGAGTTTGCAATGAGCCCACCTCAAATTTCTGTTTGGTGTATACCATTTCAAATGCTTTTTCAAGAAGTCAGGGCCTGCCCCATGGAGTGCCTTAAAAGCTAAACATTGTGCTTTGAATATAATTCTCTTTTCCACCGGGAGCCAATGTAGGCTCTTCAACTTCTGTGAGACTGGCTGGAATTTTGGAATATCCAGCAGCAATCTGGCTACTGCATTCTGAAGCCGTTGTAGCTTTTGAAGATGCTGCTTTTGGATCCCTACATAAAGCGCGTTTCCATAGTCCAGTTTGGACAATGCCAGTGCTGTCACCAGAATTTTTACTGACTCCGGTGGAATGAAGGGGCGGATTTTTCTAATCATCTTCAGGATGAAAAAAATAGAGGAAGACAGGGAGGTGATCTGATATTTGAAGGTCAGTTTGTCATCGAAGACAATGCCTAAATTTTTGGCCTTATTTACTGGCGAAGGGGTGTCACCTAGGCACGTTGGCCACCATCTGGGTGTCCAGAAAGAAGTGTCAGAGCCCAATAAGAGGACCTCCGTCTTCACGCCATTAAGTTTCAGGCAGTTCAAATTCATCCATTGATGTACCCGAGACATACAAAGATTGAAACGATCTGCTGTCTCTCCCATATTGCTCGAAACTGACACCACCAATTGGGTGTCATCAGCGTACGAGACCACTGAGAACCCACATTGCCTGATAATCTTGGCCAGAGGGGAGACATACAAATTGAACAACGTGAGAGCCCTGATATATAACGATATTGGAGGTCTGCTTTTAAAGCGATAGAGGAGATGACGAATTTGCAGCTAGAGCGTACCCCCCTCACTGCTCTGTTGGGATATGTTAAGGAGGCCCCCTTGGACAGCCGGAAGTTGATTTCATTGTTATTGCTGCTTGGCAAGCGACGGGTGGTGATGTGCTGGGGTGTCGCATGGTCCCCTGACTGGAGGATTGGCTCAAATAAATGATATATTGCCACAGTCAGCTTGAGACATACTGGGACTTAATGCGGACCGGATCGCGCCCGAAAGACATTCGTGCCTGCTCCAAGATTACTTGCGAGTGTGGGGGCAGGACAGGAATCAAGATGAATAGCCCTTCTTCCCTGAGGGCAGGGGCTAACTAGCTGGAGAGAGATGTAGGGGAGGCCCCAGTGCTTAATTTGTAAAATATTAAGTGCCAGGGCTCTGACCAGGAGGCCTCTGCAGCTTGCACCACCCATCGCCCTTGTCATCGCTGCCAAAACAACTACTAACCATCTCTCTCACATGTAAATGCGACAGTTCAGGTTATTCCAGGTCCCCAAAGCTAAAGGAATGGCTGGGGAGGCAAGTATTAACACTATTTTAATGTATATTGTATTCCTAAACAACCGTTGTTCTGCTCATCTCTAAATTAGATGAGCAGTGCCACCATGTGGTAGACTGTTCTAAGTATGGTGTTGACAATTAGGTGCTGATGCCGAGCACCAGAAACCAATTAAGTGCGGTGCTGAGGACCGGAAAGCACTGGCTCAAATTAAGCACTGGGAGACCCCCCTGGTATGTGTGACTTTCGGATGATAGGCGGAACGATTTGCAATTTTGGAGATCCCTCTGAATGACTTGTGCTTTGAAGCAACTCGCTTCCCCCCTTTTTTGTTCACTTCTTCCTTTCAGAGACTGTCTTTCCCCCCTAATTCTCCTTACTTACTGTTCTAAATTAAGTCAATACAAGAAATCTGTGATGAATATAAGGTCCTTTACCTAGTTTCTCATATGCAGTGAACCTGACAGGTGTAAGTGTTGTGGAATACATGGATATTATCCTGCCTTACTGCTACTGCTACTGTGTACTGCTTTTTAACCTGAATAAACAGAAGTTTTAAATAAAAAACCTTCTGATCTCGTGCTGAGATCTGATTGGCTACCAACACTTCAGCCAGGAAGTGTGGCAATCATCTTTGGACTCGGATTCAGCTGAGTCCCTGAAAAAAGTGTTAAAAAAAAAGAAAAGAGGACAAGGAAGAATACCTTGACCCCTTAGAACTGGTACTGGGGTTCCAGAGGGACCCTGCAGGGCAAAAAAGCATTTTGCTTTTATTTTTCAACGGGAGTCACACTGGATCCAGAGCTCCCAGGTGGACCAGGCCCCAAGGGCATGCAGGAAAAAAAAAAAAAAGGAGGGGGCGCACTCCCGCCTCCTGCGGCTCTTTTCAAGCCCTGGGGACTACCACCTCCCAGGGCTTTTATAATATAATGGAGGGGGGCAGTGTGGACCCCACCTCCCTGGGGCTTTTTTAAAAATGTGTAGGGAGGCCATATGGACTACCCTCCTGGGGTGGGTTGAAGCCCTGGGGACCACCACCTCCCTGAGGCTAAATTAAAAGTAATCGGGGGGCCGCACGGATCCCCAGGTCCCCAGTGTCCAACACCTCCCTGAGCCTATAATATAATTAAAACTGGGAGGGGGGCCACGCAGCCCATCTCCAGGGCCATATACGGCCCCAGAGACCACCACCTCCCCGGGGCAGCCTGTTTAGATCAAGGGAAGGACCGAGCGGCCCCCTCTCCTGGAGCCATATATGGCCCTGGGAACCACCACCCCCCCATGGCCGGCTCCTGCTATGTCCCGGGGTGCCCACCTCCGGGACATAGCTGTTTGCTCTGACTTGGTGGGAGCTTTAGCAGATCCAGCAGAGTCAGAGCAAACATGAACTTTGCGCACACGAAGTGAGAGCTGTGAAACAGCTCCTGCTTGCAGAGAGCCGAGTTTCCATCTGTCTTCCTGCCTGCTGTCAAGCAGGCAGGAAAATAGACAAAATGATTGTTCTCACAGACAGGGAGCTGCATGTTTAGCAACTCTCTGTCTGTGAGAGCAATGCCAGCTTCTGCACGAGGTGGGGAGCCAGCTGGGACCATGGAAGCCTTGAGGTACCCCCACGGTCCCAGGGGTAAAAGAGGATAAAGAGGCAAAATAAGGTCAGAAACGAGCAGAAAAGATGGAACAAATGTCAGAAATGAGCAGAAAGAGGCAGAACAAAGGTCAGCAATGAGTAGAAAGAGGCAAAATAAAGGTGAGACATGAGCAGAAAGAGGCCGAATAGAGGTCAGAAACTAGCAGATAGAGGCAGACTAAAGGTCAGAAACAAGCAGAAAGAGGTGAAATAAAGGTCAGCAACAGGCAGAAAGAGGCAAAATAAAGGTGAGAAACGAGCAGAAAGAGGCAGAATGAAGGTCAGCAACAAGCAGAAAGAGGCAAAATAAAGGAGAGCAATGAGCTGAAAGAGGCATAATAAAGGTGAGAAACTAGCAGATAGAGGCAGTATAAAAGTAAAAAACGAGCAGACAGAGGCAGAATAGTGGTCAAAAACGAGCAGCAAGAGGCATAATAAAGGTCAGAAACGAGTATAAAGAGGCAAAGTAGAGATCAGAAACGAGCAAAAAGGCAAAATTACGGTCAGAAACAAGCAGAAAGAGACCAAATTAATGAGAAGCAAGGGGCAGAAAAGAAATCAGAATCGAGCAGCAAGAGGCAAAACAGAGATCAGAAACTAGCATAAAGAGGCAAAATAAAGCTCAGAAACGAGCAGAAAAAGGCAAAAAAAGGTCAGAAATGAGCATAAAGAGGCAAAATAGAGATCAGAAATGAGCAGAAAGAGGCAAAATAAAGGCCAGAAACGTGCAGAAAGAGGCAAGATAATGGTCAGAAATGAGCAGAAAGAGGTAAAATACCGGTCAGAAATTAGTTGAAAGAGGAAAAATAGAGGTCAGCAACGAGCAGAGATAGGCAAAATACAGGTCAGAAACTAGCAGAAAGAGGCTGAATAGTGGTCAGAAACAAGCAGCAAGAGGCAGAATAAAGGTCAAAAACAAGCAGAAATAGGCAAAATAAAGATCAGAAACGAGCATAAAGAGGCAAAATTAAGGTCAGAAACGAGCAGAAAGAGACAAAATGAAGGTTGGAAACGAGCAGGAAGAGGCAAAATAAAGGACAGAAACGAGCAGAAAGAGGCAAAATAAAGGTCAGAAATGAGTAGGCCTGGGCGGTAAATTCCATTCCGCTCGCGAAATTTGCGGAATTTGGTTAATTTCACGTTCCGCGGACAACGCGGAATTACCAAAAATTCTGCGATCCGCGGCGTCGCAGAATTTTTTGCTTGTTTGCGTTTTCAAAATGCGTGTTCGCGAGATATTTCTTCCTGAGCACGCAAACAGAGTTCGCGAACAGGAAAAAAGCATCGCGAACGGGCGGAACAAGCAATTCCGCGTGTTCGCGGAACTTTTGCGTGCTCGCGGAGATTTTTTACCGTTTCGCGGAGCTTTGCGTAGCGCGACTACGCAAAATCCGCCCACCCCTAGAAATGAGAAGCAAGGGGCAAAATAGAGATCAGAAACGAGCAGAAAGAGGCAAAACAGAGATCAGAAATGAGCAGAAAGAGGCAAAATAAAGCTCAGAAACGAGCAGAAAAGGCAAATTAAAAGTCAGAAATGAGCAGAAAGAGGCAAAATAAAGATCTGAAACGAGCAGAAAAAGGCAAAATAAAGGTCATAAACAAGCAGAAAGAGGCAAAATACAGGTCATATTCGAGTAGAAAGAGGAAAAATAGAGGTCAGCAACTAGCAGAAAGAGGCAATATACAGGTCAGAAACTAGCAGAAAGAGGAAAAATAAAGGTCAGCAATGAGCAGAAAGAGACAAAATAAAAGTCCGAAGAGAGCAGAAAACAAGCAGAACCCACTTAGGCACTCATGCATCCACTCACAGAACAATTCAGACACTCTCACAGCCACTCACAGACACAGTCAGACACTCATGCACCTACTTTCAGAATTACTCATACTCTCTCTCACCCACTCACTGATCTAGTCAGAGACTCACGCACCGACTCACATACCCTCTCAGAGAATCACACACCCACTCACAGACCCACTCAGACACTCATATACCTACTTACAGCCCCACTCATACTCTCCCACACCCACTTACAAACCTACTCAGACACTTATACACACACTGAGACACTCATGCACTCACTCACACACTCAGTGTCAAAGGTTAATGGTTACAGTTAGGAAATAAAATAAAAAAACGTTACAAATTCACTTAAAAAACCAAAGGTTACAGGAACGTTATAGTTCGGAAATAGAATTAAAAAACCTTAGAAATTCACTGAAAAACTGAAGGTTACAGGGTCGTTATAGTTAGGCAAAACTATTGAAATTCAGCAGCTAACTATAACTTACGCTCCTGCAATGCACTGCTTATGGCCACACATATTACATCACTCATGACATGATCAGTGAAATCACTCATGACATCTCAAATTACATCACTGATGACATCATCCACAGAACCACTCACACGCCCACTCACACCCCCATACAAGTACTTATACAACCACTCACTTATCCATAGAGCCACTCACACACCTACTCACTCACTCATAGAGCCTGATCATACATCCAGTCACTCACCTATACAGCCACTCACACAGCCAAACATGCACCCATACTGCTACTGACCTACCCAGTTAAACCCATACAGCCACTCACACACCCACTGACTCACCCATACAGCCTTTCAACAGAACCACTCCCTCACCCACCCAATCACTTACATACTGAGGGATGAGATGTGAGGCAGCAGTTGTATGGGCATCCAGGGCTTGGAGTTCAGCAGTGGAGTACCTGTGGGTGGTCGATCAGGCAGGGTTCCTGGTGCTGGTCGTGGTCCAGGCGCAGACAGGCTTGCCTTTGGCGTGCTTTCGGCACCTGTCACCTGACCTTTTAACCTACACCAATATTATTCTACAGTTCTTTGCTTCCACAAAAATACATACTTGGTCCCCAGGTATTTATTAGTAATGCTTTACATTGCCATAAAACACATTGTAAAGCCTATTGACATTGGCAATGCTTGTTTTCTCTTTTGGATGGGGAATATGGAGACAATATTATCTACAGTCAGACTGAGTAAGTGGAGATTGCAGACCATCATTTTGGCCTATGAAAGATAGTAGGCTGTAGTCCCACTAAGATTCAAAAGTCTGAGTTTGATACATCTGTATTTTTACAGCATCAAGGTGTGTGTCTAAAAAAAAAAAGTCTGTTAACTGCTTCAGTTTCTATTTCTGTCTCTGAAACTAAATGCCCATGGTTTAGAGCTGTTGCTAAGCATAGTACAACTTCGTGCAATAAAGCAGAAACAATGCCATCCAGGCATTCAAACAATTTACTTTCAGGCTGAGGAATAGGAGTGAGGCTTGGAAGTCTTGGCAATAGTGAACTATAGTGACATGCGGTAGCCCTGGGAGAATAGGCCATGGCTGAGGTCCTTGAGTTCTCCTGCTGTTTGCTTATGAGCATCGTGCGGTTACTCCTTGACAGATTCCTCTTCACTGGAACATGTTTTGCCAGCATAACTGTGTATAAACCTTCAGTTGTGGAAATACTGCTGAACGCTCAACCTTATCTAGAGTCATGAAACAACATCTGCACAGCTATGCATCGAGTAGTAACTTATTTTCATTAGTACTAGATTTTTGTGCAACTGGTTCCTTCCAGGGAACAGTTACAATGGCCACAGGGATACCACCACCCTACATTCTAGTGGATCTTGAGCATATCCATTCAAGCAATGTAGGATAAAATGGCCTTCTACATTAAATCTTTCTTAATAAAACGTGAAACTGAATGCAGTCCGGACTTTATACCATTACAACATTTACTACCATTGTAGAATGCATAAACTGCATGCATCGTTCTACCCATGGCACTTGAACCAAATTTCTGAAACCTAAAATGACTTAGGCCCATATGTGTAAGGTGTGCAATTTCCTATTAAGAAACCACAATTTAGCGATTTCCTAATTTTCGATTTCATAAAAGCGACTGCAAATCTGTAGGAATCACTATTGCAAAATCGCAAATTACATACATTCCATTTTGCGAATCCCAAATAGCGATTTTTATGGATTCGCTATTTGGGAATCGCAAAATCGGAATTTCGTACATATGGATCTTAGAAAGAATGCAAACAAGAACATGACTGGAAGCATGCAGATCAAAGAACTCTGGAATACACGACAAGTAATCTGCTTATAAACAAGAACAGGACTGGAGGCATGCACACAGAGCACGAAACACTGGAATACATGGCACTGAATTTGCATACATAAGACCAGGAACAGAGGAATTAAAGATGGAAGATGGGTACCAAGAAATCAAGTGACATCTAAAGTGCAAATCACAATGAAACTAGGATCAGGCCTTTGACAGAGCAGCAAAACAGACTAGGTTCACATAATCTCCACCGTACAATGGATTTGAAAACTCAAAGGGGCCGATTACGATCTCATTAGGAAGGCCTCCAGACGGGTTCCGGAACGAGCAAATCCGATTTAGACCCTATGTTTCTGACCGAATCTTTCCCCGTTCCGAACGACCAAGTACGATGCGAAGATCTCGTCTGTCTCAACCGAATCGTTTCTGAACCCGATCCTGTCAGTCTGACTCGTTCGCAGCCGAATCGTGCCTTGCAATGGAGCTGGATTCTGAACGAGCGAGTACGATGCACAATTCGGACAGCCGTATCGACTCAGTCTCAGCGAGAGAAAATGGCTGTGGGAATCGGACTTCGGGGGCTTTAGCAGGCCCTCCCTTCACCCGGGGCCCTCCGAATCGGTCCTGTGGGGGTACCCAGGGGTCCCCCCTTTCAATGCATGCACAGTGTGGCGGGCACCATGGGGTGCCTGCCACAAGGTGTATGCTTTTCCCCACCCACCGATTTTTGCTTTGGGAGCCTGTGTACGCGTTGGGTATACAGACTCCTATAGAATTCAATGGGAGTCCGAGAGAACCGAGTCCGTCACCTTACGGGTGCATCGGAATCGGTCGCTCGGACTCGGTGAGTGCAATTTGCTAGGAAAGCCCTCCGGATCTGACTCGTACAAAGGGCTTTCCTAGCGACATCGTAATCGGCCCCTAAGCAGTAAACTCACCTGGAAGAAATAGCTGGCAGCTCAAAGAATGATCACAGATGCAGGGAAAGAGAGACAGGTGGAAGTAGTTAACCATATGCTAGAGATCAGAGCTCCACCAACAGGGGGAATGTAGCACTTTGACTTAGGGAAATACTAGAGAATCCAGAAGGCATAGTTATGGAAACCAGGAATCCGAGAAAGGACAGCAGATTGAAAATGGGACCAATGAAAGACCAGAAAGCATATATACATGTGTTTCTGGGAATCATTAGGGGCCAGGAACTATGACAACAAACAGGAATCCACCTCCAGAATGTGATATTGGCAATGTTTGAGGACAGAAAGAATTGAATGAACCATAATGCATCAGAATGGTGGTGCGGTAACCAGGACTGGGGTAGGATGTGGAGCAAGGTGTGTAATGTTCTAAAGATTATTCTGTGTAAAACAAAGGCAAAGGCATGATCCCACAGAGCCCTCATGAACACTACCTTGTAGCAGGATGGTTGACTCCTGAAAATAAGTTTATTCTGAAACTGGACAAAGAGTCTACAGACTAGAAGCAGCTAATGTCTAGAAAGCTCATTGTCACAGCCATCAGGACAATGGCCATGGGTCTGCATGTGTCGGCAGTCATATCTTAAGCCCTTTGATCTGAAATTGGAGGCTCAGAAAAAAATCAGCACCCTCCCTTCTTCGATAGGAAGATCTTGTTGGTTCAGTCAATAAATTACATACTACAGATGTGCAAGATGGATATGGTATCGGCTAAATTGCTCACTGCCATGCGAGCCAAACTACGGAGATCTCCCTATCTCTTCTAGTTTGAAAATGTCTTCAAATATTTTAGGGCCATGGAACCCTTTTGTTTCAAGATTCTCATTGGCGTCTCCTTTTCGAGAGAAAGCAGGCAATCAAAAGGAAGACCGAGGGAGGAACAGCTACTCCCCTGACCCCCGTAGCTGCCAAAAAGTTCCAATGACGTCCTCATGGAGCCGCCACCTACCTTGGCATCATTTCAGGAGGCAACCTCCATGCCAATGTGGAGAAAGCCTTTTTTTGGATATTGCTATTGTACCACCAGTGCATGGATCCTGTTAGTGGTGAAGAATGGCTATGCTTTACAAGTGCCATTGTTATCTCCATTCAGGCTGCCTCTTCCACAGTCATCGGTATCCCGCAAACTTGTTCAGCAGGTAGAGAGGATTATAGTTACAACTCTCACTATTCTTTTACAGAGAAAAACTAAGTAGAACTCTGACACATCCTATATAGTCTAGAGAAGTCCTTTTTCTCTGCAAAATCATTTCTGATGCTGACTTTGGTTCAGATACTGACTGATGTTCACATTAATGACAGGCTGTGCTCAGTGGATCTTTAGTACTCCTACCACCATTTACACTGTCTTAGGGTTATACAGGAAGTACTTCTTGCTCTTGGTGGAACATCAGCACTACCCTTAAAGAAAACTACCACTGTTAGGGTCTATACCATGATCCCCCTGTACATAGACAATTGTCTCATTCAAGCACCATTAAAGGTGATTGCCGATTGTGATCTAAATCCGACACTAAAGACACTTGCCAAGTTTGTGTTTGCTGTTATCTACTACTTCACTCATCTACCAAGATCCTGGCCCAGTGGTTACTTTTCTGTGAGAGAAGAAGGTTGATTACTTTCTGTAAGTAGACAACTCTCTCACTTGAGCAGCGTGAAAGGTGGATGCAGAGTGTGCTTTTGCCCTGACACACAGGACATTATAAAAAGTACATTTCTGGACTCCATTCTCGTAAAGTTCTTCTCTCCTCAGAGGGCATAACAATGGGCTCCGTTGCTTTGAATTAAATTCTGATCAACAGCACTTTGGAAGCCTGGTTGTCACATAGTATTAAGGCACTACAGGGAGGGCCTGCATGTACAAGCTGGGCCCAGTCCCTGCACTGACCTCCAGAGGGCTACAGGAGATGCTTGCAGTGGTATTGCTCCGCCCTAGGACACAGAAATAATAAAAGAGAATGAGTGGAAGGGGCGCCAAGTTTTATTTCCCCCAGAGCGCTACATGACCAAAGACCAGCTCTGAATTTAGGCGTTCATCACTGGCATCTCCACTCATCACATAAGTGGGAAATTCTTCCAAAAATCCTTAGCACCCATTTTCAAGTCATATAGTCGTCCATCCATAGATGCGTTTGTAACTCATCTGCACAATGTGAACAGTTCCTACTTTGAATGGGTTTTGGTACTAGTTCCCTAGTTGGAATGTGGAGGGAGAGGGGGAATAATATTGGACTGGATGTAAGCATTTATATATGCTTCCTTCCATAACTGTTCTCATGCTTATGATCTTACAGAAGATTTAGAAGAGGCCAAAGCGCTTTCTCACCCTAGTGGCCACTTCAGAAGGACCACATCCACCTCTCCCAGAGAAATATCTTTCTGTCGATGTCCTGTGCTGAACATCTCTGATTTATTACTGGCTTGAGCACATGGTTAAGGATAAAATGACCTTTCATTATCTAGGTCTCCCCTCTGGTGGATGACAGGAATTTCTCAGCCGGAACACAGTAGGAGAAAAAAATGGCTGAGATACTGCTACTGGGCTCTAGCAAAGAAGTTCAACCTGCTTTCATGCTCAGTGAATGATATAATGTCCTTCTTGCATCACTAGGCCAGAAGGGAGCGGAGATAGACATTTGCATGATCTGTTTCGAAGCTAGTTAATATAGTGTGGCTACCAAGTTGAATACACTGTGTATGGAGGTGTGTGAGTTAGAATAATTTGAAGGTATTGCCTAAATTATAAATTAATGGTATAAGTATGAATTTAGAAATTTAAATGTCTCTGTACTTTAAATTTTGCTTGTAGCTAAAGAATACATAAAGTTATATAAATTTAAAGATGGTGCGTAAATTATAAATTTAAGGTATAACTTCAAGTAAAGAATTTCTAATGTTTGTGTCTTTTTAGTTTGGTTTGTATAGAAAGAATAAATAAAGTTTTCCTAACTATAACAAGGGTTAACCTTTGGTTTCTTCATTGAATATATATATAATATACTTGTTCCACTGGTACAGCCGAACACTCAACGGGTGCTCCGTTCATGAGGGTGGACTCACGGCATCAATTCGCATTACAGGGTATTTAACAGGCACTCACGGGTCCTCGACTTTCTAAAGCTTAATTCAAAAAGGAAAACAAACGCGTTCCAGCTACGTGCCTTCCTCAATGTTTGCAATCAAACGCGGCGGACATGATTAAGTTCACACAAGTTAATTCTCATTGGTTGTCTGAAGGTTAACTTAAAATAATGACTAGCTCATTTCAACATCTCGTTTGTTTTTTGCTTTTTGCACAGACGTCATTTTAAAGGTACCATTCTCCTATATTAAAAATGCAAATACATGTGTATGGAGGCTTAAAGTTGTTCCTTGTAAAGTAAAGTATTTTTAGTATAAGCTTTATTTTGGTCATACACCATAAAAGCCATGGATCAGAAAGAAAAATGCAGTACATAAGCCGAACTGAAAGCCCAATTAATAACAAAGCACAACGTTTTTTAAAAAGGAAAAAAAAACATTATATGGCTGCAGCAGGACGAATACCATCCTTTTTAAAACCATAGTAAGAATAATAATAAAAAAACATAAAAGGGAAGATTTCAATTTTTTTAAAATCATAGATAAGATTTGTGCATATACTACAATTAAAACATTCTACGTGCAAGAGGAATGGTTAAATTTGACATAGTTGTGCGACATAAAATGTATCTCAGCCCTGGAGATTATTGTGGGGTGACTTTACACTGGATCGGCCAAAAACTCTCTAAAACCTTGGCAATCGAAAACACGATAGTGGGTGAGGTGTCAGCTTGACAGAGTCTCAGGGCGACCCTATATTGATGCACTCCTAGCCAACGTAGAAGGGGAACAATCCAGCATTTGTGCTGCTTCAAGTAAAAGGGGCAGAAGAACACCAGATGATCACCAGTTCTGGGCAGAGGCTACTACCCCCTGAATCACGTTTCCACTTAGAGGTAAATGAAGCGAGGGGGAGAGTGCCCAATCTAAACCTTATATAAAGTACTTTGGTGGGGAGAGGGCCAATCTAGTCCATATAGGCCTCAAAAGCCGAAAAGGGTTTGAACTCTCAGTCAAAGTCAATTGTAATCACATTTGCATTGATCATATAAATAATATTCTCGCAAGTAATAATCACATCACAAGAATGCATGATTGTCGCATTGCACACAATTGCACTTGAGCAGGCTAATAATTTCATTTTATTAGTAAAATCACGAGGTGGTTGTAAGTGTCATCCTTCTTTGAACTTATATGTGGCAGTGTATCAATAATTCCATAATACATCAGCATGACATTATGCAAAATGAAACTGAGATTATATGTAGTCAAAACATTTCCGTAATCAACTTCCATCACTAAATTGCACCTTGAATAGGTTAATCAATGTAAGCACCAAATTTGTAAAATTACAGGAAGAAATTATACATTTCATCATGACTTCAATTTGAAATTCACAGTATCTGATGAAGTGAATTACCATAATATTGTGCAAAATAGATGACAAAGTATGCTTTCTTATAATGTAAACCTTCAATAAGCCAATCAAATGTAGCTTTTGATGCTGATATATTGCACCGGAAACATCTTAACATTTATGAAAAAATAAAACTCAAATTGACAAATAATTATGTCCTTCAAACGTCCTCTTTAAATCAAAAAATGAATGCCCCATAGGCTAACTGTAATGCTGGCTATACAGTGGGCATGTTTAAGGTCTTAGTAAGATTTTAATCACCTAGGTGGGTTGCCAGCTCCACATCACTATTGAGGCCTCTGGGTATCTTAGTTTGTAACTCGATTATGTATTTCGACTCAAGTCTCCTGAGTATCAGAGTTCAATTCCCCCCTCATTGCCCAGCAGGCACCCTGTCAATGAAGTGATAATGGATGAGATCTTTATTGCTGTTGTGGTGTAGCTCATAGTGCCTTGCTACTGTGTGGCGTCTTTATTAGCCATTGCACGCATATGTTCTAAAATCCATTTTTTGTGGGATGTATAGTGCTAGCTATATATTGCTTCCCACATGGACATACCAAGCAGTACACCGTATAGTCCATGTTGCAGATAATGTTGAATTTTATCTTGGTAGGTTTAGTCTGACCTGATACTGTGACTTCCTTAACCTTTTGGCTAGATTTACAGGCCTTTTACTTAGTGCATGGAAAAAATCCCCCTAAATTGCTGTTGGGTTTTTTGGCTTGGTGCTCAAATGGCTGTGCGCCAATGGATCTTTTAGTGACGTGCTTCTTCCGTATGTCATTAGTGGATGACTAGATATGCATGGGCCTAAGATGTTATCCAATTTTAAAATATTCCAGTTGTTACACAGGATTTTGGAGATATCAGATGCCTTTTCCGAGAAGTCAGTAATGAGTCTAATTTTGCAGACTTCCTCCTTTTTTGTTTTCTCTTGTAGTAGCTTCTCCCGTTTGATGGGATATACCTTTGATTTGACCACATCTAAGACCTTAATAGGATATCCTCTAGATCTAATCTTTTAACATTATCATCCATTGCCAGGTTAAACTCAGTCTCTCGTGTGCAATTGAGTTTCATACACAGTAGTTCCCCATAGGGTATACTCTGCTTAGGTTTTTGGGGATGATTACTACTGGCGTGTAGGAGGGAATTTCCTGCTGTCTCTAGTCTATGTGATGGAGTAGAGATCCTGTCCTTCCTGTATGAAAACCCTCAGGTCCAGGAAGGTGACTTCTTGTGCGCTTATACGGCTGGTAAAGTGTAGATTAAGTGTATTATCATTTAATTTCACTATATATTCATCTGCTGATGTTTTGTCCCATTTCCAAATTAAAAGCAAATCATTAATGTATCTCGTCCACATTGTTACCTGGTCTGTCTAAGACTCATTGGCATCCGACAAGGCCATCTGCTTCTCCCACCAACCCCTGAAAATATTTGCATAGCTGGGGGCGAAGCAGGTGCCCATAGCCATCCCATGTATCTGCCTATAGTGTTGTCCTGCAAAAACAAAAATGTTATTAAGAAGGCAAAAATTAACTAGTTGTGTTAGCATTGCATTGTGTTCAAAATATTTCAGGGCTATGATTTTGAGAAAAAACTCCACAGCTCTCATCCCTTCTACAGGATCAATGCTATTATATAGACTTGGTATGTCCATGATAATCATAAGAAATTTGTCTTCCCAAGCTAAAAGTCAATGTATACTGATGAATTTTCTAGTAGACTTGGCTTGAAAGACATTATTGGGAACCCGGGTGGATGGGTAGCATTTTTATGTACTTTTGGGAGGTGATAAAAGGTTGGCAACTGTGGGAAATCACATTTCAAAAATTTATATCGGTTAATAACAGGTGCAATCATTCATTTGTTGCATCGCTGCTTGTTGGTAATAGTCTTTTGACATTATAACTGCACTTCTGCCCTTATTAGAGGGTTATATTATAATGTTATCATCGTAATTTAGGCTCATTATGGCTTGCCACAGATTTTTTGCTAGATTGTGATGTCTACTTTTATTACTTCTATGCCTGAGTTTTTCTAGTTCTTGACTGAGGATTTCGTGTGAAGTATCCACTGAATGATGTGGCGTCTGAGGAAGATACTTCTAATTTGGTATAAAATGTCTTCGGCCGCTTCGTTGGTTTATTTCCACTTGTTCTAGGGTTCTGATTATCCTTTTCTCATGCTCTAGTGGGTTCAGTGGCAATTCTTGTTGAAAATTCTGTAATGTTAATAATGTTTCCAAGTTGTCCTCAGTTAGAATGTCTGTGGAACGCTCCTCATGGGTACTCAAGCCATGAGAGTCTCTTGTTTTAGCAGATCTAGTTTGCATAGCTTCAATTTTCTCACAAACTTAAAGATGTCGATCCTTGCTTGTGGATACCTGAACTTCATGGTAGGGCAAAGTGATAATCCAAATTTTAAAACAGATTTCTGTTAGTTAGATTTATAACTGTTAAATCATCACCCTTTATTTCTTCTTGCCATCCTGTTTGCTCCTGGTTATTCTTGGTGTTCTCATGTCCATTGCTTCTGTGGCTACCTCCTGTGAGAAACAGCACTATATTTAGCAAAGCAGCACAAAAAAGAAGCTGCAGCAGGCATATTTGGTCACGGGACACAAGCAACAATAAACAGCAGCTTCAGAAACAGGTGTAAACACCAGAAATGTAAGGAATACTCTAACTGATAAATTCAGAAGCCTAGAGAAAAGCTATGAGAGAGAAATACAAAAATGGTGGGAGGTGACCTCGCTACAGGGGCACCTAGATGTTGAGAGAGTACCTCATGGGCTGAGAATCTCTACAATACCCTGATCCATTATTACTTCAAGAATGGGAGGAACACACAACAGCATCCTCGAAAAGTATGCTTCACATCCTTGTAAAATGTACATGAAGCAACAAAAAAAAGATCCTAAAAGATATCCAGCTTTTGGAAGAAGACATAGAAAAACTTCCTAACACAAGCAATTTGGAAAATGTACGTTAATCCATGAAATCAAGAAATTAGCAATGTATGAAGAGGGCATAAAACAAAGAAAGCAAAGCAAATTTGAAAGGGACAGAAAGGATTATGAGTTTGGGCAAGTACTGACCTTCACAAGAATATCTGATGCTGCAAGAAGGGAAATGGCTATACCCAAGGACAATAGGTTTCAGGAAATCGGTCATGCTTGATACTTGATCTGATTTTAACTGTTTTAACGTTGTTTCTGCAAAATCTAGTTTCCTTACACTTTTTATTTTGTTGTTTCTGCTTTCTGGTCCACTGCGGACTGTGCTGTGTGTGTGGAGAAAGATTTTAGGTTTTCTCACTTCCGGTGTGCCGCTGGGAGCAAAGTTAGCTGTCTAGCGGTGCACTTCAGGCCAGCTATATAAAGCTGATGCCGGCGATTACGTGCTGCCAATAGGTTTCAGGCAAGTGGTCATACCTCATACTTGATCTAATTTTAACTGTTTTCAACGCTGTTACTGCAAAATCTAGATTACCTTACATTTTTTATTTCATCGTTTCTGCTTGCTGGTTCACCATGACCTGTGCCGTTTGTGTGGAGAAAGCTTTTAAGCTTTCTCACTTCTAGTGTGCCACTGGAATCAAAGTAAGCTGTCTAACGGTGCACTTCTGGCCAGCTACATAAAGCCAATGCCAGTGCCAACGTATAGTGGAAGCGCACAGCAGGCCCACCGACGGCGAGTTAAAGGCAAGCCCGTCTGCACCCTTCCGCACCCGACCGTTACTAGGAGCCAAGACCCCTGTTTCTCCTACATCAGAACTTAGGTATCCTATAAGAATTACTTATTCATCTGAAACCTAACACAACATTGACAATTTTTACAGAGCTTATGCTCCTCTAGACACCTCCTGCAACTGGTTCCCAATACAATTAGAAGGCCCTGTGGACTGTCTACTCTGTAGATTTCATTGTCTTCATGATGCTTTAAAAGACACAAGCATGTTAACTTTCCCGGCTAACAATTATAAACATAGGACAGCTGGCACCCCCATTGGAGCACATAGCACTCCTTATCCTCCAGCTATCTCCTTAGCTCCCAAGTTCTCAGACAACCTCCCCTTCTATGCCAGGTCCTTGCGAAGGCATACAGTTGTACTTTGCTCTCCTCTAAGTCACCTGAGGTTGGTTTTCTCACCGAAACCTGGTTGAGCTCTATCTCTCTTCCAGCTATCACGCTGGCTCTCCCTGACTACTACAGTATGCTTAGATTGGACAGGAAGGGCAGGATAGGTGGTTAAATAGCCATCTTTTTGAAAGACACCATCACACTTTCTATAATAGATACCTCACCGGTGGATTGGGCTGAGATAGCATTTTTAAGCCTTAGTGCCTTAGTGTATCGGCTGCCAGGGTCTAAAATAAAGTTCAGTCAGTGCCTAACCATTCATATCGCACCCTCATGTCCTGGCATCACAACCGTTTCATTTGTGGGGAGATTTGAATTATCAAATGGAAGATTCCCTAAATATGGAGGCATGTCAGCTCATTTCAAATTTAGCCACACTTGGCCTACACCAATACACTGTCAGAAAATCACTCCAAACTCTTTCCCTAAGGAGTTTGAGTATACCGTCACATCGGCAAATTTAGACGTCGATCAAGTGCTCCTAGGTTATCATAGAGCCTTAAACGTGTCTCTTGACAAGATTGCCCCTCTTAAATTGTGTCCCCATTCCAAACATGGATCCTATGCGCTTTGGTACACACCAGACCTAAGGACAGAGAAAACTTCTTGTAAAAAATTTGAAAGATGGTGGCGACGAACCAACAATATATTTGATAAGGAGGCTTACAGAGCAGCCTAAACACTGTACCACCACAAGATAAGAACAGCCTGAATAACAGACATCTCCAACCAAATCTGCCAGGCTGGCAATTCATCTAAAGTGCTATTTAAAGTCACAAGCACTTTGTGATTCACTGGCCAATCACTTTGAAGACAAAATCAAAGTGATTCACCACAACTTCTCTAGCCCTTCTGACAGGCACGTGGGAAGATTAATTTCATCATACCCTCCTCCGATAGTGCTGCAAGCTTAGGAAAGTACAATGCTGAATCAGCCAAATCTGACTCTCCTTCAGTGGCTGCTCCTCTGCTAAGACAGAGGAGCGTTGCCCCACTGCTTTGCAGCAGTGAAAAAAAGGAAAAATAAAATGATAATAACTCAAAGTTATTATCATTTTATTTTTTCCTGCTGCCGGCAGCTTTGCGGGCGGGGAGAGGCTGCTCCGATGACAGAAGAGCAGGGAAGAAGTGGTTTACCCACTCCAAAGTGTGCATGATTGCTTGGCCAGCCCTCTCAGGCCGGCCGAACCGTCATGCGCCCTTTGCATGTTGTCCATGCAGGCTGCATTCCAGCCTGCATGGAGAACATACCTAGGCCCCCAGCCCCTGCTTGAACGCCGAACCACGGCGCTCACACCAATCACAAGGCTTCATTGCAGCCTTGTAATTGGCTTAGGGGAGCCAATCACAATGCTGCCTCAGCCTGGGTGCTTCCTGTTTGCAAGACCGGCCAGGATAGAAGATGACGGGATGACGGTGAAGAGGCGCAGTGAGGGGGTAAGTTAGAGGAGAGCAGGAGTAGCTGGCACCGATTGGGGGTGGTGGGGCAGTGGGGGGTAAGTGGGAGTAAAAAAAGAAAAAAATAGCTAACCCCTCAATGCCCTGCCACCCCTGATCGGTGCCGGCTGCTCCTGCTCTCCTCTAGATATTTGTCCTCCCAAGATCGCTGATGCTTTCACCAATCAGCTTGCACCCGCTATCTGTTCCCTAGTCAATCAATCAGTTAACACCGGGAAAATGTAATCAATCTGGAAGGCAGCTCAGATTATGCAGATTCAAAAGAAGGTCAATGTGGCTCTGACCAATCTCATCCACTATCATCCAATCTCGCTGCTTCCTTTGCTGGGTAAACTTCTGGAATGACTAATAAATATATAACTGGCGGAGTATCTAGAGGTTAATACAATTCTGGACCCGTCCAAACTTGGCTTTAGATCTTCACACAGTACAGACAGCATTGGTAGCAGTCACTGACCACATTAGATGCTCTCCTGATGCTAATTTACCATCCATGATTGTGCTGCTGGACTTGTTTGTAGTGTTTAATACTGTGTCTCATTCTAGGCTACTTCGCAGGCTGCAGGAGATTGGAATCTATGGGACAGCGCTACACTGGCCTGGTGATTTCCTTTCCAACAGAACCCAAATCATCACTCTGGGGTCTGGGTTATAAGTCTTGCAGACAAGGGGGTGCTCCAGGGCTCTTGTCTCAGCCACATGCTTTTTAACATATATGTCACACCCCTCACCAAGACTGTAAAAGCCTTTGGTATTGATATAATATCGTAAGCGGACAATACGCAGCTGATAATCTTCTTTGACAAAGACTTGGTCAAAGCAAAAGAAAGCTTCTTAGCTGGAATGACAGCAATTGCTGCCTGGATGACGGAGAACTGTCTCCAGCTGAACACCCGAAAAACAGAGATTATGCTGCGTGGCAAAGCCCAACAGTTATGGGCCTCTGGCTGGTGGCCTTCTAAACTTGGCACAACTCCAATGCCCAAAGAGGTAGTCAAGAACTTGGGAGTCCGTCTCCGAGTCCTTACCATGAAAGTGCAGGTTTTGTCTATTACAGGCTCCTGCTTCCAAATGATGCTTCCAAATGATGCGCTAATTGAGAAGAGCCTTCCCCTTCCTCCCACTTACTGTGAGGAAAACTTTGGTCCAGGCTCTTGTTCTTAGCCAACTGGACTATGGTAATGCCCTACTGGCCTCGGCAATGACACAATTGTTATCAAAACTACAAGTTGTGCAGAACACCGTAGCCCATCTCATTTGCAGTCTTACATCCGGGGCTGCATCCTCTCCCCTTCTGCGTTTTCTTCATTGGCTACTGGTCCACAAAATAATTATTTAAAAAATGTACTGCCTCACTCACAATGCCCCGAAAGGGAAAGACCCCACACACCTAGATTTGAAGCTTACTCATTATCACTCTTCCAGATTCCTCAGATCCAGTGATAAAGCTCTGTTAACTGTTCCACGGGTCAGAAAGTCCCAATATGGGGGCATGTCGTTTGCTTACTTACTTTAATGGAACAAGCTGCCGTTTTACATCCAAACATGCTCTGATCACTTTCTTTTCAGGAAAGCACTAAAGCCAGCACTGTTCTAACCTAACTACCTCCTATTGCCTATGATCTGTTGATGCGCCAAAATACTCCTCCCAGGGCGCATTCTAAATTATAATAACATAATATAATAAGATCCTCAACGCAAACAAAAGAAACATCTGAATCAGAAGTTGGTACTGACACGTGCCTCTCAGAGGGGGAAGATTCAAGCACTCTGACCCACCCGGGTGGCCCTTTTCCACAAGTATCAATTAATCAAAAAATGTCACAAAGAAACAGACCCTCGGAAATAGAGGCCCAGAAAAACAAGAAAGGGCAAAGGAGATAGCCACAGAAGCAACGGACATGAGAACACCAAGAACAACCAGGAGCAAACGGGGCAGCAAGAAGAAATAAAGAGGGATGATTTAACAGTTATAAATCTAACTGACAGAAATCTAATAGAAGTGGAATTGTCTGTTTTAAAATTTGGATTATCATTTTGCCCTACCATGAAGTTCAGTTATCCACAAACAAGGATCAACATCTTTATGTTTGTGGGAAAATTGAAGCTATGCAAACTACATCTGCTAAAAACAAGAGACTCTCATGGCTCGAGTACTCCTGAGGAATGTCCCACAGACATTCTAACTGAGGATGACATGGAAACATTACAGAATTCTCATAAAAAATTGCCACATAACTAGCTAGAGAATGAGAAAAGGATAATCAGAACCCTAGAAGAAGTGGGAATAAACCAACTAAGTGGCTGAAGTTATTTCACACCAAAATCGAAATATCTTCCACAGACACCACATGATTCAATGGATACTTCACACGAAATCCTCAGTCAAGAACTAGAAAACTCAGGCACAAGAGTAATGAAATTAGACATCACAATCTAACAAAAAATCTATGTCAAGCCATAATGAGCCTAAAGAACGGAAACAAAATTATAACAAAACCCTCTGATAAGGGCGGAAATTTAGTCATAATGACAAAAGAATATTACCAACTAGAAGGAATGGGACAATTGAATGATCTCACCTGTTATGAACCAATATCAAGGGATGTATATATATATATATTCACTGAAAAAACCACAGGTTTCGGGGACGTTATAGTTAGAAATTAGCATTTAAAAAACCTTAGAAATTCACTGAAAAAACCACAGGTTTCATGGACGTTATAGTTAGAAATTAGCATTTAAAAAACCTTAGAAATTCACAAAAAAAAACACAGGTTTCAGAGACGTTATAGTTAGTTGGACATTTCACTCATACAAAACCAGTGAAATTCGGATGTTATAGTTAGTTCAGCTAACTATAACTCGCGCCCCCGCAATGCACTGCTGATGACGTCACATATTTCATCACTCATGACATGGTCAGTGACATTCTGGCCCCGGGGACCCCATCCCCCGGGGCATGTCCAATTATTTATTTATTAGAGAGAGGGGGGCCGTGTGGCCCCCCTCCCCAGGCTGATTTCGGCCCCGGGGACCCCATCCCCCGGGGCCCAGCCATTCTTTTTATTTTAATTAAACAGGAGGGGGGCCACGTGGCCCCCCTCCCGGGCCACTCTGGCTCTTTGCGTTGGGGACCGTGGGGGGAGCCCCAATGCCCCCACAGTCCCGCCGGCTCCCCGCCTCCTGCGGGAGCCGGCATTGCTGTTGAGCAAGGGGAGCTGCTAACATGCAGCTCCCTTTGCTCAAAAGCAATCATCTGCTTTGCTTTGTTGAAGCGAGAGCAGGTTTCCCTGCTCTCGATTCAACTAAGCAAAGCAGAGTTTGCTATGGCAGGGTGGGAGCCGTGCTCCCGACCTGTCATAGCAAACAGCAATGTCCCGGGAGTGGGCATCACAGGACATTGCAAGAGCTGGCCCTGGGGGGTGGCGGTCCCCAGGGCCATCAAGGGCTCCAGGAGGGGGGCCGCACAGCCCCCCTCCACCCATTTGCATAGCCCCGGGGAGGTGGTGGTCCCCGGGGCCGGGGGTCTGCAACTGACCCCCGTATTTAAATATTCAATGCCCCAGGGAGGTGGTGGTCTCCGGGGCAGTGTGGGGAGGGGCAGGAGCCCCCCCACACACTTTTATTTTTAATTGCAGCCCCGGGGAGGTGGCAGTCCCCGGGGCTTGGGGGGCCAGCGAGGCACCCCTACTTTTAAATTTGAATGCCCAGGGAGGTGGCGGTCCCCGGGGCAGCATGGGGGGGTTGGGACCCCCTATGCCTTTATAAACAAAGCACCAGGGAGGTGGCGGTCCCTAGGGTTGCTGGGGGACCACGTGCCCCCCGCATTCAAATAAATATGCCCCGGGAAGGTGGCGGTCCCTAGGACTGCGGGGGCCCCCGCAAATTAATCACCGATTGCCCCCGGGACCTGGCCCACCCGGGGCTTTTGAAAATGAAGCGCGGGAGTCCGCGCTTCGTTTTTAAAATTTTCATGGCAGGATTCGCGACCCCAACGCGAATTCTGCTGTTTTAAAAAAAAAATGCTTTTTTGACCCTGAGCAGGCCTAGGGGGTCAGGGTGTTTCTACCCTGCCCCCTTTTCTTCTTTTTCAACCTTTTTTCCACTCTTTTCTTGTGACTCGGTTACCGAGTCACAAGATGGCTGCCAACACTTCCTGGTTTGGAGTGTTGGCAGCCAATCAGAAGTCGGCTCGTGCCCGGGAGGGTTTGCGAACCCTCCTCGGTGCTCAGATATCGATATTTTTTTTTTTAATTTCTCAGGAACTACTGAATGGATTTACTCCATTAAAAAAAAAGGTCTCTTTCTGAACCAAGGGCTACCTTTTTGCCAAATTTGGTGTAATTCCGTTCAGCAGTTCAAGCTGTAACCTGTTTCAAAATTCCTATGGAAATTAACATGAGGAAAACGCGTTTTGGGACCCCCCTTTTTTCTCGGCCCCCGCTTGACGAATCACCCCGAAACTTTCATGACAGGAGCTAACCGGAGCGGGTCATTAGTTTTGAAAATTTCGCGAAGATTCGTCAAATGGCGCCAAAGATATTGGCAAAAGAAAAAACGCTATTTGAATCGAAACGAGGTCCTAACTATAGCTACCTACTGGCAACCGCCTGTAGGTAATATATGTATATATATATATATATATATATATATATATATATATATATATATATATATATCCAAAGTATATGCAGGTACGATGATATGTTAGATGACTGGCCTTGTAAGGGTATGTTGGACACTGATGAATATCAATTTTTGAAATGTGATTTTCCACAAATGCCAACCTTTTATCAGTTCCCAAAAGTACATTAAAATGTGACCCATCCATCCAGGCTCCCAATAATCTCTTCCAAGGCAAGCCTATTAGAAAATTCATTAGTATACATTGACTTTTATCTCTTTCCCTTCACAATACCCTTAAGCTCTTACATGCGGGATACAAAAGACTTCTTAACACATATACAAGGCATCATATAGAAAGACGATTTTTTTATTATTACTATGGACATGCCAAGGCTTTATACCAGCACAGATCACATAGAAGGGATGAGAGCTGTGAAGCTTTTTCTCAAAAGCAGAGCCCTGAAATATTCTGAACACAGTAGGATGCTGATGCAACTCGTTAATTTTTGCCTTGTTAATAACATTTTTGTTTTCGCTGGACAAAACTACAGGCAGATACATGGGGCAGCTGTGGGCACCTGCTACGCAAATCTTTTCATGCGCTGGTGGGAGAACCAGGTGGCCTGGTCAGAAGCCAATGAGCCTTGGACAGACCGGGTGACAATGGGAGCGAGATACAATGATGATTTGTTTTTAATTTGGAAAGGGGACAAAACATCAGCAGAAGAATGTATAGGGAGATTAAATTAACACAATTACGACTTAATTACGAGTCTGGCTTTTGATAGACCGCCAGACTCGTGGGGGCGCAGCGGTCTATCGGCCACCCTATTATGATTAGGACGGTTGGTCTGCTATTGCCCCTCCGCAGCCACCAGGTGCGGCGGTCAGGAGGCATCAATATGCTTGGCAGGACCAGTGGCGTAGCTAGGGGAGGGCGATGGGGGCGGACTGCCCCAGGCGGCACGAGTTTTGGGGCGGCAGCCGGCCCCCCTTCCCCCGCTTACCTGCGGCTGTTGAATCGGCCGCGACTGCTACCCCCCCCCCCACTCTTCTATCATTTTGCCGAGGGCGGCAAACGCAGGGGCCGTCACGGGCACCCTAAGGCCTAGCTACGCTTCTGGGCGGGACCACCGCAGTCCCGCCAAGCACGTTAGAAGTTTCCTCTCTGCCATGGTTTTCATGGCGGTTCCTCCTCCATGAAAACCCTGGCGGAGAGGAAACAAAGGGGGCCCTACAGGGCCCCTTTGTGCCTTTGTGCCTTTGTGCCCTGGGGTTCATGTGCCCACTGTGTGCATGCACCCCAGTTCCTTCACTTTTCAGTCCATGCCATGCAAGAATTGTTTTTGGCGTTCCCATTGCGGTGCCCATTTTCAGAGACACCGCCGTGGCATGCCAAAAAAAAGCCCGCCAGACAGCAGGAAACTCCTAATCTGGCCGGTGGCCCGACCACGGCTTTAGTGGTGCGGCGGCAGGGCGGGCCTGGCGCTGCACTGCCAAAGTTGTATTCAGGCCCTTAATATACACGTATAAGCTCCCAAGAAGTCACCTTCCTGGACCTGGGGGTCTTCATTCAGGAAGGCAGGATCTGTACTGCATTACTGCATTATATAGAAAAGAGACTACAGGGAATTCCACACACCAGTAGAAATCATCCCCAAAAAGGTAAGTAGAGTATACCCTATGAGGAACTACTTCATATGAAACACAATTGCACAGAAGATACTGAGTTTAACCTGGCAGTGGATAATACCGCTTAAAGATTTAGCTCAAGAGGCTATTCTATTTAGACCTCAAAATCATAGCCCTGAAATACTTTGAACACAATGCAATGCTAACACAACTAGTTAATTTTTGCCTTCTTAACAACATTTATGTTTTTGCAGGACATATAGGCAGATACATGGGATGGCTATGGGCACCTGCTTCGCCCCCAGCTATGCAAATATTTTCAGGGGTTGGTGGGAGAAGCAGATGGCCTTGTCGGATGCCAATGAGTCTTAGACAGACCAGGTAACAATGTGGACGAGATACATTAATGATTTGCTTTTAATTTGGAAAGGGGACAAAACATCAGCAGATGAATATATAGTGAAATTAAATGATAATACACTTAATCTACACTTTACCAGCCGTATAAGCGCACAAGAAGTCACCTTCCTGGACCTGAGGGTCTTCATACAGGAAGTACAGGATCTCTACTCCATCACATAGACTAGAGACAGCAGGAAATTCCCTCCTACACGCCAGTAGTAATCATCCCCAAAAACCTAAGCAGAGTATACCCTATGGGGAACTACTGTGTATGAAACTCAATTGCACACGAGAGACTGAGTTTAACCTGGCAATGGATGATAATGTTAAAAGATTAGATCTAGAGGATATCCTATTAAGATCTTAGATGTGGTCAAATCAAAGGTATATCCCATCAAACAGGAGAAGCTACTACAAGAGAAACCAAAAAAGGAGGAGGTCCCCAACATTAGACTCGTTACTGACTTCTCAGAAAATGCATCTGATATCACCAACATCCTGCATAACAACTGGCATATTTTGAAAACATCTTAGGCCCATGCATATCTAGCCATCCACTAGTGACATACAGAAGGAGCACCTCACTAAAAGATCTGTTGGTGAACAGCCATTTGAGTACCAAGCCAAAAAACCCCAGCAGGGATTTAGAGGGATTTTTTCCATGCACTAAGTGCAAGGCCTTTAAATCTAGCTTAAAGGGTAGGTAATTCACTGTAGCAAGTCACTATGAGCTACACCACAACGGCCATAAAGATCTCATCCGTTATTACTGCATTGACAGGGTGCCTGCTGGGGAACGAGGATGGGAATCGACCTCTGATACTCAGGAGACTTGAGTCGAAATTCATAATCGAGTTACAAACTAAGATACCCAGAGGCCTCAACAGTGATGAGGAGCTGGCAACCCACCTAGGTGATTAAAATCTTCCTAAAACCTTAAACATGTCCACTGTATACCCAGCATTACGGTTAGCCCATCATGGCATTCATTGTTTGGTTTAAAGAATACATTTGAAAGACATAATTATTTGACAAATTGAATTTTAATTTTTCATGCATTTTAATATGTTTCCAGTGCAATATATCAGCATCAAAAGCTACATTTGATTAGCTTATTGGAAATCGACATTATAACCAAGAGAAATTTGCCATCTATTTTGCATAATATTAGGGCAATGCACCTCATGGGACACTGTGAATTTTGAATTGAACTCATGATGATATTTGGTACTAAAACTGATTAGCCGATTCAAGGTGCATTTTTGTGTTGGAAGTTGATTATGGCAATGTGTTGTTTACATATAATCTCAGTTTCATTTTGCATAACCTTATGCTGATGTATTATGGAATTATCGATACACTGCCATGCATGATTTTAACAAATGAGGAGGCTTACAACCAACTCGCGATTTTACAAATTCAATGCCTGAAATAATTAGCCTGTTCAAGGTGCAATTGTGTGCAATACGACAATCATGTATTCTTGTGATGTGATGATTAATTGTGAGAATATTGTTTATATGAGCAATGCAAATGGGATTAGAATTGCATTTACATTACCGGGAACAACTTTAAGCCGCCATACACATGCATTTACATTGTTAAAATAGGAGAAAGGTAACTTTAAAATAGCCGGCATGCAAAAAGCAAAAAACAAACGAGATATTGAAATGTGCTAGTCCCCTTTTTATGTTAACCTTCAGACAACCAATGAGAATGAACTAATGAACTTGTGTGAACTTAATCATGTCCACCGTGTTTGATTGCAAACATTGAGAAAGGCGCGTAGCCAAAACATGTTTTTTGCCTTTTAGAAATATGCGTCAGAAAGTTGAGGACCCTGTGAGTGGCCATTATTTTCCCTGTAATGTATATATCTATATATACATATATGTATATATACTCAAGACGAAAGTCCAATAAGGTGCACATCAAAGACACGCACGCTGCCCCACGAAAACACCCCCCCGGGGGCCAAGCTTACCTCTGGGACGCAGATCGGTAAGTGGGTTGGTGCAGAAGGGTTAACTCAGTCCTCCATTGAGTTCAGCGGCCGGCTGACGATCCCTCCATTTAATTGCCAAACAAGAGAAAGTTCCTTCCGGGATCGAGCCCGTTGTAAGGTGCTGCGCAAAGCCGGCGGAACCACAGCTGGACAAGTAAATCCAAAGCAAAAGTCCAATAAGGCGCACACTCGGAATAACGGTTTGCTCGTGCAGAGTTTTAATTACTCAATTGCAATGCGTTTCGACAGTAACACTGTCTTGATCACACAACAAGTGGTTACTAGGAAGTGCGTTACATAGAGGTGAGGTAACACAGAGAAAGGACTTCTAGCACATAGTACATCAAATCATGTGTTAAGGTGGCAGCCATGTCTGAACATGTCAGTGTAACATAGGTAAACCACAAAGTGCATGGATAGATGAAATATCACAATGCCTGGATCTTGTAAAGTAAGCCATTGCAACTGAACATGGCCTACTACCGCGGTGCAAAACCCTAGAAACATGCATATGATGTCAATGGCATTAAGTATATTCACTAATTATATACAAATATATCCAATTTAAAAAAAACAATGCCAGAATGATATAAAGACATGTTTCCGCTACAAATCAAATTGTAGCCCCATGGGGATGTCAACAGTGAAAAGCGTGAGACGCGTGAGTTTAGACCAGGCCCCTAAACAATGACGGCAAATAATCACGGCCGCGTCAACACAAATAGGTGTAGGGGCAGACTTGAAAGAAGGGGTGGTAGGACACCGTGTGGATGCATCTGTATGTCGTATAGACGCCAAGTGGCTGAATATAGCACCGCACAACATGTGCCACGCAATACACTGTAAGTGTAACATAATAACCCTCGCCAAGTGGCAGAATATAACAACCCCCAATTGATGTCGCGTAATAGTAATTGCCCAGTGGCTGAATATAGCGGTGGAATCTGTGTGGCAAACCAGAGCACTACATACAATAAGGAAATAATTGCCAAGTGGCTGGCCGAAAACCCTCCCCATGCAAAATATATATCAAACGCCAAGTGGCAAAAAACGTGGGAAGAAGTCCAGGTTACCACAAAAGACCAAGTGAAGATGTGAAATTCTTCTCTTCAACGATGTGCACACTCGAAAACGGGGAAGAAAAGGGTAGGGAACCCGTGAAGTGTCCGTCAGCATACGGTGGGTCCCTTCCTTTCCTCCTGTGAAAAAACACACAAAGAACATATAAATATCTTGAAAGCATGTGTGCAAAATATACAAGTGACATTAAAAACATTTCAGACATGTATTTATTTATTTATTTGTTTGCAAAGTTTTATATAGCGCTGGCTAGACCCGGAGGTATCAGAGCGCTTTACATGAGGATCAGCGAGTTACAGGATACATGGTTATATCAGTTGAATCAGCGAGTTACAGGTTACATAGTTACATCAGTTTGAATCAAAGAATCACAGAGGGAGGAGGAGGGGGAGGGGAGGAGACACGAACGGGGAGATGAGGAAAACAATGTCAGATGACCGGCTGGGTAGGTGATGGCCAAGGGGCCAGACTCCTCTATAGCTGCATAGGACAGCTCCACCGGGCATCGGCCAAGGTTGCTCGGTCTCCGTGGTGGGTACAAACAGTTTTGGTATCCGTCCAGGGGGCGTCGTCATCGTTCCATCGAAGGGGGAGAGAAGGAGACACAAACGGGGAGACGAGGAAAAACAATGTCAGATGACCGGCTGGGTAGGTGATGGCTAAGGGGCCAGACTCCTCTATAGCTGCATAGGACAGCTCCACCGGGCATCGGCCAAGGTTGCTCAGGCTCCGTGGTAGGTACAAACAGTTTTGTTATCTACATCAGTTGAATCAGCGAGTTACGGATTACATAGTTACATCAATTTGAATCAAAGAATCACAGAGGGAGGAGGAGGGGGAGGGAAGGAGACACAAACGGGGAGACGAGGAAAACAATGTCAGATGACCGGCTGGGTAGGTGACGGCCAAGGGGCCAGACTCCTCTATAGCTGTATAGGACAGCTCCACCGGGCATCGGCCAAGGTTGCTCGGGCTCCGCGGTAGGTAAAAACAGTTTTGGGATCCGCCCAGGGGGCGTCATCATAGATCCATCGAAAGCATCCGGTGTTCCTGACTGCTGGGTTGGAGTGTGAGATGGGCGGTGGGAGCTGAGACCGATCCACGTAGAGGCCTGTGTTGCTGCACCCAATGCTTAGGCGCCATCATAGAAACAGTTTACAATAACACCAAAATTCGCCCAGGAGTTGTAGCTTGCATAAAAAATTGAACATACTTTGTTGCTTTCCAGCATATAACACAGCGCTGTCACAATACAAATGCGCACTCGCCTCCTGGTGCAGAATGATGACGCTGGCGGCGACGGCCGCTCGGGAGGCTGGGGCTGGTGGTCCAAGTCCCCCTTCTCCCCTCCGATGGCAGGCAGCAGGCAAACAAAATCAGAATGGGCTTCCCGCGTTGCGGGAGCCCGCAAGGCTTTTTAAAGCGCCTCCTGGCGCAGAATGATGACGCTTGCGGCGACGGCCACTCGGGAGGCTGGGGCTGGTGGTCCAAGTCCCCCTTCTCCCCTCCGATGGCCGGCAAACAAAATCGGAACGGGCCTCCCGCGTTGCGGGAGCCCGCGAGGCTTTTTAAAGCGCCATTCAATTCAAGTCACAGATACACAGAGGAAGTACCAAAAACAATCTCGACCAATGAGTTTAAACACTAGTCCTCATATAAGTGAGTTGCTAGTTCCTCGTCTAAATTGTGTCCCCCCGGGAATTTGGTCTCGAGCTCAAGTATCCATTTGGATTCTTTTTTGCGTAATGCTAGTACCCTGTTGCCGCCTCTAGGACCAATGTGTATCTGTTTGATGGCAAAGAAACGCAATAGGGAGTTATTGGACTGATGGTGCTTCTGGAAATGCCTGGCTATTGGGTAGTGGGTGTCCAGATTGGTTATGGCCCTGAGATGTTCTAGTATTCTTTTTTTGACCATCAGGGTGGTACTCCCCACATATCTCATCTTGCACGGGCATTCCAGAATGTATATTACGAAGCTGGAGCAGCACGTCAAAAATTGTGTGATGCTTCTCTTTTTGCTAAGCCCTGGTATATTAAATTCCTTATGCAAAAACAACAGTTGATGGACAGAATGCAGAACAATGTCATACATTCACCCCAGTACAGAGATCTGGGCCTAAATCCATCGTTTTTTGCTCACCATGCCATTCCAGTTTGAACTCAGCCATATGCAAATCAGTCTTGACCCTGTGCCTCATGGGAACAGTCCAGCCCGAACTGCCAAGCCAAGTCCTCCCTGGACTGGAAACAAGCATCCTAGGACCGGTTTCGGGGTTTCACCCCTCTTCAGCCAGGATAGCTTGATTCCAGTGGCATGGAAGAGCACGGGACCCACGTCTGGGCATACCCGTCCCACTCGGGGTGACAAATGCAAAAACAACAGTTGATGGACAGAATGCAGAACAATGTCATACATTCACCCCAGTACAGAGATCTGGGCCTAAATCCATCGTTTTTTGCTCACCATGCCATTCCAGTTTGAACTCAGCCATATGCAAATCAGTCTTGACCCTGTGCCTCATGGGAACAGTCCAGCCCGAACTGCCAAGCCAAGTCCTCCCTGGACTGGAAACAAGCATCCTAGGACCGGTTTCGGGGTTTCACCCCTCTTCAGCCAGGATAGCTTGATTCCAGTGGCATGGAGAGCACGGGACCCACGTCTGGGCATACCCGTCCCACTCGGGGTGACAAATGCAAAAACAACAGTTGATGGACAGAATGCAGAACAATGTCATACATTCACCCCAGTACAGAGATCTGGGCCTAAATCCATCGTTTTTTGCTCACCATGCCATTCCAGTTTGAACTCAGCCATATGCAAATCAGTCTTGACCCTGTGCCTCATGGGAACAGTCCAGCCCGAACTGCCAAGCCAAGTCCTCCCTGGACTGGAAACAAGCATCCTAGGACCGGTTTCGGGGTTTCACCCTCTTCAGCCAGGATAGCTTGATTCCAGTGGCATGGAGAGCACGGGACCCACGTCTGGGCATACCCGTCCCACTCGGGTGACAAATGCAAAAACAACAGTTGATGGACAGAATGCAGAACAATGTCATACATTCACCCCAGTACAGAGATCTGGGCCTAAATCCATTGTGAGGCACAGGGTCAAGACTGATTTGCATATGGCTATGTCTGAACTGGGGTGGCGTGGTGAAGCAAAATAACGATGGATTAAACCCAGATCTGTGACTGGGGGTGAATGTTTGCCAATGTGCAGCATTCCGTCCATCATCTTGTGTGTTTTGCATTTCGCCCTAAGTGGGAAGGGTATGCCCAGACGTGGGTCCCGTGCTCACTACGCCACTGGAGTCAAGCTATCCTGGCTGATGAAGGCTGATAGCCTGAAACCGGTCCTAGGATGCTTGATTCCGGTCCAGAGAAGACATGGCTTGGCAGTTCGGTCTGGACTGTTCCCATGAGGCACAGGGTCAAGACTGATTTGCATATGGCTATGTCTGAACTGGGGTGGCGTGGTGAAGCAAAATAACGATGGATTAAACCCAGATCTGTGACTGGGGGTGAATGTTTGCCAATGTGCAGCATTCCGTCCATCATCTTGTGTGTTTTGCATTTCGCCCTAAGTGGGAAGGGTATGCCCAGACGTGGGTCCCGTGCTCACTACGCCACTGGAGTCAAGCTATCCTGGCTGATGAAGGCTGATAGCCTGAAACCGGTCCTAGGATGCTTGATTCCGGTCCAGAGAAGACATGGCTTGGCAGTTCGGTCTGGACTGTTCCCATGAGGCACAGGGTCAAGACTGATTTGCATATGGCTATGTCTGAACTGGGGTGGCGTGGTGAAGCAAAATAACGATGGATTAAACCCAGATCTGTGACTGGGGGTGAATGTTTGCCAATGTGCAGCATTCCGTCCATCATCTTGTGTGTTTTGCATATTAAATTCCTTAACCATATGGCTATGCCGGCAGGCCTTGCAATGCCCGCACGGGTAAAAAACGGTGAGGTTATGTGTATTCACAGGGCGGGATTCAGTTATGTCACTGTGCACAAGAGTGTCACGGAAACTTCTGCCTTTTCTGTACGTGATCATGGGTCTGTCACTGATGGTGGGGCCTACTATGGGGTCACTCTTTAAGATAATCCAGTTGTCGGCCAGGATTTTATCTATTTGCCGTGACGTCCCATTGAAGGTCATAATGACCCTCGTGTCAGTGGTATTCATTTCTTTGGTTTGAGTTTCAAGGGTTTGCTGTCTGATGACATTACTCATCTTTTTGACAGCTCGATTATGGACCCATTCCGGATAACCTCGCTCTCTAAATCTAGAGATCATGATTTTCTCTTCAATTTGGTAGGCCTCAACAGTGCTACAGTTTCTAAGTGCCCTCAGCAGTGCCCCATATGGGATGCTCCATTTGAGAGCCTCCGGGTGGCTGCTGCGGGCATGAAGAAGACTGTTACCTGCCATGTCCTTGCGATGCAGACTAGTTACTAGACTGCCCTGTCGTACTTCAATCCTCACATCGAGGAACTCAATACATTCCCTACTCATATTGTGGTTGAGTATTATGTTATAGGCGTTGGTGTTCAATTTCTCAATAAAGTTGGCGGCTTCCTGTTCACTCCCTTTCCAAATAATGAACAAATCATCGATGTATCGCAGCCACAGTACCACTTTCTCAAAGTCCTGGCGAAGTAATGCCTCTTTGCGTATTTCCTCCTCCCACATGCCCAGGAAGAGATTTGCAAAGCTAGGGGCAAAGCATGCATGCGCATGCATTGCTGTGCCTAGTGTTTGTTTGTACAGATCCCCGTTAAACATAAAGATGTTATTTTCCAAGCACAGATTCATCATTTCAATAAGCATACTCGTGTGTTCTAAGTAACCCTGGGCGTAGTTCGCGAAGTAACGCTTCGCGAAGCTACGCAAAGTGCAGTTCGCACTACGCGAGCTACGCGTAGCACTACGCGAACTGCGTAGTGCGTGTTCGCAATGATTGCACAGTGCCGGATGCTTGTCCGCACTGTGCAATCATTGAAAACGGCATCTTGCACAGTGCGAAGCTGTCTTTTACTGCCGCTCGAGTAGATTTTTACTCGAGCGGCAACTTTCAACGCGGACTGGTAGTTTCTCATCGCGAGCGGTCGCGAGCATACGCCGACCACTCGCAATGAGAAACCTGACCTCCCGCGTTGAGAATCTCACCGGGAGGTTTATTTTCCACGCTGGCTATCGGCAACTTGATGTTGCTGATCGCGAACGAGGAAAAAGTCTCGCCGGGATGTCATTTTGCTTGCTCGCGGTCGCCAATTTGACGTTGAGGACCGCGAGCAAGCAAAAAATGACCGCTGCACTACGCTACGCTACGCGTGTTTGCACTGTGCTACGTGCAATTCGCGTAGTGCGAAGTAGCGCAAACTTCGCAAACTACGCGAGCGAAGCGTAGTTTTCCGCCCAGGCCTAGTTCTAAGTATCCTATATGTTTGTTACTCAAAAATGGGAGCATGGTTTGAGACCCTGATTATGTTCAATGATAGTGCAAAGAGATTTTACGTCAAGAGCGATCAGGATATACTGATCATCCCAAATTGTACCTTCCAATTTACACAAGAAATCTTTCGTGTCTTTGACATGGGAGGGTAAGGTAATCACATAATCTCTCAAAAAATGGTCCACATATTTCGAAATGTTTTCAAACACACTCCCGTGTGATGAAACGATGGGTCTGCCTGGAGGGACCGCAGGATTCTTGTGTACTTTGGGGAGGAGGTAGAGAAATGGCAGCTTGGGATAGTCTCTCTTTAAGAAACAGTATTCCTCCCAAGTAATAATACCCAAATGCTGCCATTCTGTAAGCTTCTCCCACGTGGTGGTAATGCTCTCATTGTAAGTAGTGGTATTGCACGGGCAGTAAAACCTTTGGTCATCGAGCTGTCTGCGTGCTTCCACAATGTACATGTGTCTGCTCATAAGCACTATGTTCCCGCCTTTATCTGCAGGGCGGATCACAATCTCTTTATCTTTGGATAGGGATGTGATGATGTTCCTTTGTCTCCTAGACAAGTTGTATGTTTGAGAATTGCTAGATGTACTGCAGTGTTTTTGTTTTAACAATGCTTTAGAAACAACTTCGTGAAAGGTGTCAATTCCATCATGTTGTAAACTCGGAAAGAACACAGAGTGTGGTTTGAAATTGGTACGGGCCTCTCTATCTGTGATAACATCAAGGTCACTGTTGGTGACAGGCATATCACTGGTCACCTCCTCTGGGATAGATTTTAATTCATGCATAGCCAGCAAAGTATCCACATCACCAATATTGAGGTTGGAGAATGGGAGAATATCCTAATCACCAGTACGTTCTGCAGGGGGTCTGCTTTCTTTGAGGCTGTGCCATTTAGTAAGCTTGAGCTTTCTGATGAACTTAAAAATGTCAATTCATATTTCCGAGTAGTTAAACATCTCAGTGGGGCAGAAAGCAAGCCCAATGTTCTTTTTTCAAAAAGGGAAAGGGGGCGGGTCGTGAGATTGATGATGGTTTTGTTTACCATTTTGCTTTCCATAGTTATTTCCTCTTGGAGCCTCCCCGTTTGTTTCCCATGGGCTCTGTGTCTTTTGCCTTTTTGGATCCTTTGTTTCTGTCTGCTTCTCCTTTGTTTGCTGTGCCCCTGCCTCTTCCTCTTCCCCTGCCGCGTTGTCCCCGTCCTCTCGTTGGGGGAGTTGGGACAGATGTTGTTCTTCCCGCTTGCCGTCCCCTCCTCAGCATCCGGTACTCGTCCCAAAAAGTTGCCGGCTTGGTTATAATTTAGATTTCTGATGATGTACTTGCTATGTTGACTGAGACATCAGTGTCCGAGTCACTGGTTGCTGCTGCGGACGGGGGATCCTGTTTGGTGTTAGTTGGCAGCGTTAGTTCTGCTTGTGTTGATTGGATGTTGTACAGATAGTCGTATTTATGGCTGTATGTTAAAATGCGTCCATTTTCGTAATCAACACAGTCACGATGTAACTTCCTTTGTTTGTGTTGTTTTATATCGTTTTCGTGTTGTGATAGTCTTCCTTTCAGATCATCTTTGAATTTCCTAATAATTTCCTGATCATCACTTTGTTTAAGTTCATCCTCAATTGTTGTGATTTCTTTAAGGATTGCATCCCTGTCTACCCATGCATATTTTATCAATATGCATAGCATGTTCTTAGAACTGGTGGCAGAATTGTCAGCCCATTCTTCCAGCATGCGGGGATTAGGTGACTCGTAGGAAGGGGTGACATATATCCTGAGTCCTCGTGGCACCATGCTTTTGTCAACATAATCTTGGAGGGAGATGGCCTCCCACCACTTGGATGTCTCTGATGTTTTTAGTTTTTCATAACATTTGAGTTTGGTAGTTAGTGAGAAATCTTGAGTGTGTGCTGTTGCTGCGTTTTGCCCCTTTCCTGGGGCACGTGTGAAAAGCATCTGTGCAGCCATGCGTCATTGTGTTTCTTCCTCCATAGTGTTCTGCGACCTGATAATGTGCATATGATTGTGGTGGTAATGCAACGAATGGGAGCTAACCGGCAGACTTGCCCGGTGGTCCCAGGATAATGCACAGAGTCAAACAGTCTTCCCCTCCCGAAAATGGGAAGTTCCTGATGCCGCGTGTACTGGTAAAGAACCCACTGATTGAGGCTCAAAGGCGCTGAGACGTGACTCGCCACACCTTTGCAATAATGGATGTGACAAGCATAATGCTGTGCGTGGTAACAGTGAGGGAAGATAGATTGAGTACTTAACAGCTCCTCGTTCACGGTAATTTTCTCTCTTCGTGACGGCTCAGTCCATAGAAATGATAACCGGGACAGGAGCTGTTCTCACGTAACAATGACGTGTGCCTCGTAGTTCCCAACTCGTAACCTCCCCGTGCTGACAACCAGGGACACAGGACCCTACCCCCGGTGTCGTATCCACGAAGGGTCTGGCACGCATCAAAGACACGCACGCCGCCCCCCGAAAACACCCCCCGGGGGCCAAGCTTACTTCTGGGACGCAGATCGGTAAGTGGGTTGGTGCAGAAGGGTTAACTCAGTCCTCCATTGAGTTCAGCGGCCGCTCACGATCCCTCCATTTAAGTGCCAAACAAGAGAAAGTTCCTTCCGGGATCGAGCCCATTGTAAGGTGCTGCGCAAAGCCGGCGGAACCACAGCTGGACAAGTAAATCCAAAACGAAAGTCCAATAAGGCGCACACTCGGAATAACAGTTTGCTCGTGCAGAGTTTTAATTACTCAATTGCAACTCGTTTAGACAGTAACACTGTCTTGATCACACAACGAGTGGTTACTAGGAAGTGCATTACATAGAGGTGAGGTAACACAGAGAAAGGACTTCTAGTACATAGTACATCAAAACATGGGTTAAGGTGGCAGCCATTTCTAAACATGTCAGAGTAACATGGGTAAACCACAAAGTGCATGGATAGATGAAATAACACAATGATCTTTTAAAGTAAGCCATTGCAACTGAACATGGCCTACTACCGCAGTGCAAAACCTTAGAAACATGCATATGATGTCAATGGCATCAAGTATATTCACTAATTATATACAAATATATATATATAATATTACCTACTGGCGGTCACCAGTAGGTAATTATAGTTTGGTGGCTATAACTTTGACGTTGTTCAACCAATGTTCATGAAATTTTCCCCAAAAAGTGTCAAAGTAGGTTCTGGTTGTCATGGAAAGATTGGGGGTGATCTGTGCAGTGGGGACTGAGAAATAGGGGCACAAAAAAAAGGGTGCGTTTGTAATGTTAATTTCTATAGAAACGTGTTGTCAAACCTACAGCCCGAACCGCTGGACGGAATTACACCAAATTTGGCAGAAAGGTAAATGTTGTTATGCAGATTGTGCTTTTTGTTATTTTTTGTTATTTTTTTATTAAGCCAATAACAGTAACAAACAATAAAGCGATTACATAGACACACAAACAAGAGGATAAAGCATGCAACAGGGCCAAACATAAATAACTTCCATAATGTCATAATAACTCAAGGTCACATAATTCCACACCTTTAAGACAAGGTAGATAAGACAACACTTATATCCTAAGTAACAGAGACACAAAGGGATAAGAACATACATGATACAATCTAACAGAAATGTTCATCTGCAAGTCATTGTAGGTGCTAAGTGATCAACTAGTGCCCCCCAGATCCTAAGGCCCAATCGCCGTTTCTGTGGCCCTTTAATAGCATATAGGCTAAATTCAAGCTTACATATAGCATATAGCCTACCTCTCCACATTTCAAAAGTGGGGGGATCTTTCTGTCTCCACAGTGATGCTATACATAATCTTGCCACAGCTATAAAGATTAGATATCTGAATGCATACATTTCCTGGGCAACCATGGCATCTTCCATGATTCCCAGAAGCATAACTGTTGGTGCAATCATAATCTGTGCCCCTGTAACCTCCTTCAAAAAAAGCTGTATCCTATTTATCAAATGTCTTAGCTCTGGGCAAGCAAAAAACATATGCACACTGTCAGCCTGATCCATCCCACATCGAGTACATTTGCCCTCATTTAAACCCCCCCCATTGTGCAATTTTTTTAGGAATATAATACAAGTTGAACATAGTTTTATATTGTTGTGTTTTCAGACTGGAGGAGATCAAAAGTTTATCGGCCAAACCAATAGATTCTTTTAAAATATTCCCTGCTTGAGACAATCTTGCATTCCATTTAGAATTCTGAACTTCCAAATCGTCATTCTGTATTGCAATGAGAGTTTGATATAAGACCCCAATCTTTCCTCGCCCCCTAAGTAGTTCTAGCAGTTTACATTTCTGAGCCAAACGGCCAACATCCCCTCTTTTTACCAAGTAATCTCGAATCTGCAGATATTTAAAAAAATCAGATTTCGTGAGTTCAAATTCTGACATCTGAGAAGAATAGGCTTTAACGCCACAACTATCCACTAAGTCTCCCAGAATCTGAATGCCTTTCCGTCTCCATCTGACCATAGTAACATCAGAAAAAATAGAGGGGAGCAATTCTGAGGAAGAGGTAGGCGTATAAAAATTGAGCCTATCAATCTCTAGGTGTCTCCTTATCTGAAGCCATACCTTATGTGCAGCTTGAACTACCTTAAAGCGGGTTTTTTTTATAATAACTAGGCTCAAGAGTTTGAAAAAACTTCCTTTCAACTTTGGGGCCTAGAATAATTTGAAAAATATGCGGAGATTCATCTAACTTAACTTCCCCTTCACCTACCAGTAAAATTCCCATTTGTTGAAGTAAGCACACCCAATAGTAAAACTGGAAGTTGGGAACTGCCCAACCCCCCCCGGGAGCATGGAAGAGTCATATACTTCATCGCGCGACGAGGTTTACCCTGAGCCCATAGAAAACTGCTGCATATGGACTGTAGTTTCTGAAGTTGCTTCCCTGTGAGTTCCAGGGTGTTGGAACCGGGGTTACCGATTCCGGCACGGTAGCATGGCGCGAGGCGGAAAGGCACCCGAAGGCAATGTGTAAGGCAGTTGTGCAGCACACACTCACTTTGACTCAGTAACACGGACGCAATAATGTGACACCACACCAGGCCTGTGTATTAAAAACAAGTTCTTTTATATAAATCAATGCAGCATCAGATGAGGCAGATTAATTCAGGGCAACATTTCAACTCTTTGAAGTACTTAATTAGTGCGTCATCTCATTAAAGCACCATAGCTCATCAACATCGTAGGCCACTAAAAGGCCGCAGGAATCATCTCCTAAACGTAGCACCAATAATGATCACAGGGTGCAGGAATAAAACATGGGCCTAAAACATGCAGTTCACCTCATGAATATTCAATCACTTGTAAATAGGCATTTTACGTTACATTTCAAACAGGGCCTGCGTTAATCTAGGCGCTCCCATAGGCAGTATAGGGGGGCGTCGCAAATCCGGTACACCTGCAACACAAAACACTTCAACTCTTGGCGGTGTACACTTCAGCTCAATTCAGTTAAGCACCTTCACACTAGGCAAAGACATTTCAGTAATAAGGATATGCATCCGGCCTAGACAGTGATTAAAACAGGCATAACAATGAAGCTGGTGAATAGCTGAGGGAACCCCTCCACATGTCTCTCTCTCTGGGGCTTCCCTATTAATGAAGGCTTCTGTGTCTCTCAGGGGTTAATTCAGGCCAGGCCCACTCCTCTCCGGGGCCTCGCCTAGTGGGGACAGTTACTATTGGCTTTCCCCTTTCAAATGACGGGTTAATGGTGGCCCCCGGCCCCCAGTGGCGTTTCTGCGTGCCCTAGGGGCCTCCCAGGCTCACCTGCGGTCGTTTCGTTGGTCGCTTCTTCTAAGCGACTGGCTTCTTCCCGGGCGGGCGGGGCCCGGACTGGGTTCTACGGCCTTCCGGCCGGAATTGCAGGATGTTGGGGGGCCGGTATCACTCTCCTCCGGCCCCCGTAGTCAGCGCTGGGCAATGTAGGTCGTCGGGGGGCCGGTATCGCTCTCCTCCGGCCCCCGTAATCAGCGCTGTACGCCGGGAAGGGAGCGGGAGCCGGCAGTCCTCTCCGGCCAGCCTCCCGCCTCCTCTGCTCACCAGGCACTCCTCTCCGGCTTCCGTCGGCGCTGGGGGCGCGTCGGGAGCCGGCGTCCAATCCCTGCGCGGCCTTCTTGGGGGCGCGGCCGATGACGCGGTCAGCGTCCCCGGTCGCCTGGCAACGGCGTCGACGGGGGCCGAAGGCCTCGTTCTTCCTCCTGGGCCTCAGCGGTGACTCCTGGCAGCAGCGCGCCTTCCCTGAGGGGGCTCCCGGTGATTGTCGGCGACAGGCGCGTTGGTCTTCGCGCAGCGCTGGGGCCGCGGCGGTGATTCAGGCACAGGGCGCTTTCCCTTTCGCAGCGCTGGGACCGCGGCGATGAGTTGGAGCGCAGGCAGATTTCAGCCACGAGGTCAGTGGCTTGAGGGACGATTCCTCCCACGTGGAGGCACAGCGCGGGGGCATGCTGGCAGCAGGCTGGCAGGGGGCTGATCCAGTAGTGCTTTGGCCAGCCCAGCAGCAGGGCAGCACCGCGACAGTTAGTAGTGGCTTGGGGGTGAAGGTCTAGCGCTTCAGGGTCCGGCGCTTTACCTGGTGATCCCCAGTTTGGCAGTTCAGGTTTCTGGCCTTGCTGGTCTGTCAGGCCTTGCAATTTCGGGTTACTTGCGGCAGTTCTTTGTTGTTTGCTTCTTGGGGTTTCTCCGTATGGGGGAGGGAATGAGTTGGTGGTACTTGGGGTGCTGGATGGTACTTCCCAGCACGCTGAAGATGGTTCCCTGGGTCCCCTCACGCTGGGCAAGGTCAGTGGGTGGTGGGCGTTCCTCAGCTAACTTATTACAGCAGTGCCTTAGCCCTGTCAGTAGCAGTAGTGTAGGTCTACCCCCTAGGCCCTAAAGCCTGTACTCCGGCAGAGGTTCTCCCAGGATCAGTGGTGCCCCAACTGACTAAAAGATTTCCCTCCAAACCTCTTATACCCCTAGGTCAGGTGACCCTCCTAAAGGCGGCAAAACATAACTCTTCCGACAGCCCGGAAGGTTCTGGAACCTTCCACCATGTCTGGCTATGTGGCCCAGAGGCGGGACGGGATGGATACTGTATCCCTATGTCCCAGCCTGACCCTGGCTACTAGTAGGTGTATGTGTGCAAGGCCACTCTGCAGTAGCAGGGGCCTGTGGCAGCCATCTTGGGTGAGAGAGCACCTGCACCTCAGCACTGGTTGGCAGTGGTAAGGCGCCCGGAGACCTAGGTCCAGTAAAAATACGGTGGCAAAAATGAGGCGCAAAAGGGAAAAAAACAGGGCAAGACCACCCTAGGGCTGACAGGTCTAACACGCGTCCCCCCAGCCGAAAGTGGGGAGAGCTTCCCAACCTCTAGGGAGTTCTCATCGCTAAGGCGGAAAACCGGGAGAGACCGTCAGCGTTGGCGTGGTCTACACCGGGTCGATGTTCCACCCGAAAGTCCATCCCCTGGAGGGAAATGGACCACCTCAACAATTTGGGGTTTTCGCCTCTCATCTGCATGAGCCAGCGAAGGGGTCTGTGGTCGGTCTGGATCAGGAAGTGACAACCAAAAAGGTATGGCCTCAACTTCTTTACAGCCCAAACCACGGCAAAGGCTTCTCTTTCGATGGTACTCCACCGCTGTTCCCGGGGAGTAGTCTTCGGGAAATGAAGGCCACTGGCTGGTCTTGGCCATCGTCATTCAGCTGCGAGAGCACAGCTCCTATGCCATGCTCAGAAGCGTCTGTCTGCACGATAAATTCCCGTCCAAAGTCTGGAGTCCTGAGCACCGGTGCGGTGCACATCGCACGTTTGAGGGTCTCAAAGGCTTCCTGGCAGGCAGCCGTCCAGATGACTCTGCGTGGCTGCTTCTTCGAAGTCAACTCCGTCAAAGGGCCCACAATGGTTCCATATCCCTTGACGAACCGGCGGTAGTATCCCGTGAGGCCGAGAAAAGCCCGGACCTCTGTTTGGGTCTTGGGGGGCTCCCAGGCCAAGATGGTTTCGATCTTGGCTTGGAGGGGTTGCACCTTACCCCCGCCCACCAGATGTCCCAGGTACACGACAGAACCCTGTCCAATCTGGCACTTGCTGGCCTTGATGGTTAGACCAGCCCGTTGCAGAGCCTGTAGCACCTCCTGGAGGTGCTCCAGATGGTCCTCCCAGCTGCTACTGAAGACAACTATGTCATCCAGGTAGGCAGCAGAGAAGGCCTCTAGGCCAGACAGCACCTGGTTCACCAACCGCTGGAAAGTGGCTGGAGCATTTTTCAACCCGAAGGGCATCACCCGAAATTGAAAGTGGCCCTCGGGGGTGGAGAACGCAGTTTTCTCCCTTGCTCCTTCCGCCATGGCGATCTGCCAATAGCCTGACGTCAAATCGATGGTACTCAGATACCGGGCTGCTCCCAGCCGGTCAATGAGCTCATCCGCCCGAGGGATCGGGTGAGCGTCGGTCTTGGTTACTGAGTTGAGTCCGCGGTAATCCACACAGAACCGAAGTTCTGGTGTGGTGCCCGGTGGGGCCGCTTTCGGCACCAACACCACCGGACTAGCCCAAGGGCTACTGGAAGGCTCAATCACCCCCAGTTCTAGCATCTTGGTAACCTCACCCTGGATACTAGCCTTGACCTTATCGGACAGCCGGTAAGACTTGGTTTTTACTGGCGGACTGTCCCCTGTGTCCACATCATGGGTACACAGGTGCGTGACCCCAGGCGTGAGGGAGAACAACGAGGCGTACTGCCCCAAGACCTGGCGGCAGTCCCTCTGTTGCTCTGGGGTCAAGGATGGGGCGAGGACCACTCCCTCTACCGAGCCATCCTTCTCATGGGCCGCCAGAAGGTCTGGAAGAGGCTCACTCTCCTCCTCCTCACTTCCATCTGTTATCATCAGGAGAGTGAGCTCTGAACGCTCCTGGTGTGGCTTCAGGCGGTTGACGTGGAACACCCTGTGGGGTTGACGGGGGGTCTTCTCATCGACGACATAAGTGGTCTGGCCTCTCCTTTCCAGGATCTCAAACGGTCCAGTCCACCTGTCCTGGAGGGCGCTAAGCTCTCCTGGCTCGTTGACCCACACCTTCTGTCCAGCGTCCAACTCTACCGTCCGAGCGTTCCGGTCATACCACTTCTTCATGACGGCCTGACTAGCCTCTAGGTTGTCCGAGGCTTCCTTCCACAGCTTGGCCACTTGGCTGCGGAATGCCAGCATATAGCTGACCACATCACGGGGAAGCTTCGAGGAAGACTTCTCCCACCCCTCCTTGACAAGACTGAGGGGCCCCCGAACGGGGTGGCCATAGAGCAGCTCAAAGGGGCTGAAACCGACCCCCTTCTGCGGCACCTCTCAGTAGGAGAAGAGCAGACAGGGTAAGAGGACGTCCCACTTCCTTCTCAAGTCCTCGGGTAGGCTCCGGATCATCCCCTTCAAGGTCTTATTGAAACGCTCCACGAGCCCGTTCGTCTGGGGGTGGTAAGGAGTGGAGAACCGGTAGGTCACTCCACACTCCTTCCACATGGCCTGCATGTAGGCCGACATGAAGTTCGTGCCCCTGTCTGACACCACGACCTTGGGGAATCCCACTCGGGTAAAAATCCCCATCAGGGCCCGCGCCACCACCGGTGCAGTGATGGTCCTCAGAGGGATTGCCTCTGGGTACCAAGAGCAAACTGTGTCCCGAAGAAGTCGGCGGGTCCAACGGTCCGACAATGTCAATCCCTACCCGCTCAAAAGGGGTACCGACAACCGGGAGAGGTTCCAGAGGGACCTTCACTTTAGTCCCTGTCTTGCCGCTCGCCTGGCAAGTGGTGCAGGTCTTGCAGAAAGTGTCAGAGGTGACGCGCATCCTGGGCCAGTAAAAATGTGGGACCAAACGCGCAAGCGTCTTGTCCTGGCCCAGGTGTCCTGCTAGGGGTATCTCGTGTGCCAACTCTAGCAGAAAGGCTCGGTAGCATTGGGGGACCACTACGGCCCTTGATGACCCATGCACCAGAGCCTTAGGCTCACTGTAGAGGAGACCATCCTCCCAGTAGACATGGTAGTTACCAGTCTCTGTTCCAGTTGCTTGGGCTTCGGCCTGCTGCCGCATGCCTTCAAGCGTAGGGCACTCCTTCTGCGCCCGGCAGAATTCCTCCCGGGTAGGCCCTCCTTCCACCTGCCACTCTGCAGGAGTCGGCAGGTCCCCTCCGGGAACACCATCCACCTCAGCGGACTCCGGGGTCACCTCCCAGGGCTCCCCATCCATCTCACCGGGTGTTTCCTCCTGGACATCTCCTCGTCCAGCAGTGGGCTGGGCCATTATTTCAGGCTCCAACCCGGGCTGAGTTCCTTGTCGGGCAGCCATGGACCGCGTGACGACGCAAGTCCATCCTGGTAATCCCAACATCTCAGCATGGGCATTGAACTCTACCTCCCTCCAGGCAGTATGTTCCAAGTCGTTTCCAAGCAGACAGTCAACTGGCATGGCAGGGCTCACCGCAACCTTCAACAGGCCTGAGACTCCTCCCCACTCAAAGGGAACTTGGGCCACGGGGTAATGACCCAGGCTATTATCAGCCATAACAACCGGGTGGAATACCTCAGGAATCACCTGCTTTGGGGACACCAGCTGACGTCTTACCATCGTCATGCTGGCACCTGTGTCCCTCAGAGCCTCCACCTCCTCCCCGTTCACCAGGACCCTCTGCCAATACTTGGCAGTGTTCGAGGGTACCTGAACCCGTGGGATGATCTCTCTATCCCCCAGGGAAACTAAGGTCAAGCCTGTCCACTCACCTCCCCTACCTAGGGCCAACTCCTCCCCAAGCGCTACACTGGCCACCCCGGGGCTCTTACCTCCTGTGGGGGCTGGGGTTCTCTTGCGACACTGGGGATCCCCCGTGTAGTGTCCAACCTCCCCGCACTCGTAGCACCGGACAGTTCTGGGCTGCTGACTCCTGTCAGGGTAAGTGGGTTTCTGGAATCCAGATTGGGATGGGGAACCTACCCCTCTCCCAGGCGGTCTATTTTGGGGGCCTTTAAAGAACTCCCTCCTTTTATCTCCCCCCTCTTTCTTCTGGGGGAACCCCTGTCCACCTTTCGGGGGGTCCGCCCCGGCTCCCTTGTGGGACACCCGAGTGCTGACCCACGTGTCTGCCTCCTCTGCAAGCTCCCGTGGATTGGTCAGCATGTGGTCCACCAAGTACTGGCGCAGCTCCGGAAAACATTTCTCTAGGAGGTGCTCTCTCAAGAACAGGTCGTACAGCCCTTTGGAATCATCAATGTTGCTGCCACGCACCCAATCCTCCAATGCCTTCCGGGCATAATCAAACAAATCCACCCAGTTCTGTGTGGGAAGCTTGTGGCTGTTGCGGAACTTTTGGCGGTACTTCTCTGGGGTGAGGCCAAACTTCTTAAGCAGGGCCTCCTTCATGATAGGGTAGTTCGTCTGATCCCCCTTGTCCAAGGTCAAAAGTGTGTCCCTTACTAGTGGAGGTATGTACCTGTAGAGACCTCCCCCCAGTAGCTCTCAGGAACCCTATGGGCCACCAAAGACACCTCGTACGCCGCCAACCACTTATCAATGTCATCTCCCACACTAAAACTGGTTATCACCTCTCTAGGTAGATAGAACTTGGGCTCCTGGGGAACCTCAGCGGGTACGCTGCCACCATTCAAGTTGCCCTGCCTCTCCATCTGCAAGGCTCGGAGCTCTAATTCTTTCAGGCTAAGCTCATGCGCAAGCTTCCTTTCTTCCATGGCTAGCCTTGCCTGTTCTCGCTCCCTGTCTATCCTAGCAAGTTCAAACTTCAATTGCCTCTCCTCCCTCCTGTCCTCAAATTCCTCTGCAGACAAACTCCCCCTGACGCACTACTGCCTGCCCTGTAACGTCTTCCTGGCAACACATTCTCGCTAACGTCAATGTGCAGTAGGTCCAGTTCTCCTGGGTCGTCTGCCTCCCTCTGCTCCTCGTCCCCTCTTCCCCCGGGTGGGCCATTACCCATGCCCTCAAAGCTTTCTGAAGCTCCTCTTTCCTGGCGCCTCGCTTGACGGACACCCCCTCTCTAGACAGAACTCCTTGAGCTGTGCCACCGTATACCTTTCTAGGTTGGCCAACTCAAACTCCATCCTGCTAGGTGGGGCCCCAGACAATTTAGAGAAAGGGTTCTAGACTGTAGGTAGCAGGTCTAACGCAGGAATGTACACAATCAGGCAATCACAAAATAATTCTTAGCACTTGCATTTATATAGGTGTCCAATTGGGGCGCACACTGAGTCCCTGTGGGGTGCTGCACAAACACCAGTCCTTATCCCACCGCTGAACACCAATGTTGGAACCGGGGTTACCGATTCCAGCACGGTAGCATGGCGCGAGGCGGAAAGGCACCCGAAGGCAATGTGTAAGGCAGTTGTGCAGCACACACTCACTTTGACTCAGTAACACGGACGCAATAATGTGACACCACACCAGGCCTGTGTATTAAAAACAAGTTCTTTTATATAAATCAATGCAGCATCAGATGAGGCAGATTAATTCAGGGCAACATTTCAACTCTTTGAAGTACTTAATTAGTGCGTCATCTCTTTAAAGCACCATAGCTCATCAACATCGTAGGCCACTAAAATGCCGCAGGAATCATCTCCTAAACGTAGCACCAATAATGATCACAGGGTGCAGGAATAAAACATGGGCCTAAAACATGCAGTTCACCTCATGAATATTCAATCACTTGTAAATAGGCATTTTACGTTACATTTCAAACAGGGCCTGCGTTAATCTAGGCGCTCCCCTAGGCGTCGCAAATCCGGTACACCTGCAACACAAAACACTTCAACTCTTGGCGGTGTACACTTCAGCTCAATTCAGTTAAGCACCTTCACCCTAGGCAAAGACATTTCAGTAATAAGGATATGCATCCGGCCTAGACAGTGATTAAAACAGGCATAACAATGAAGCTGGTGAATAGCTGAGGGAACCCCTCCACATGTCTCTCTCTCTGGGGCTTCCCTATTAATGAAGGCTTCTGTGTCTCTCAGGGGTTAATTCAGGCCAGGCCCACTTCTCTCCGGGGCCTCGCCTAGTGGGGACAGTTACTATTGGCTTTCCCCTTTCAAATGACGGGTTAATGGTGGCCCCCGGCCCCCAGTGGCGTTTCTGCGTGCCCTAGGGGCCTCCCGGGCTCACCTGCGGTCGTTTCGTTGGTTGCTTCTTCTAAGCGACTGGCTTCTTCCCGGGCGGGCCCGTGTTTGGCAGGGCGGGGCCCGGACTGGGTTCTACAGCCTTCCAGCTGGAATTGCGGGACGTTGGGGGGCCGGTATCACTCTCCTCCGGCCCCCGTAGTCAGCGCTGGGCAATGTAGGTCGTCGGGGGGCCGGTATCGCTCTCCTCCGGCCCCCGTAATCAGCGCTGTACGCCGGGAAGGGAGCGGGAGCCGGCAGTCCTCTCCGGCCGGCCTCCCGCCTCCTCTGCTCACCAGGCACTTCTCTCCGGCTTCCGTCGGCGCTGCGGGCGTGGCGGGAGCCGGCGTCCAATCCCTGCGTGGCCTTCCCGGGGGCGCGGCCGATGACGCGGTCAGCGTCCCCGGTCGCCTGGCAACGGCGTCGACGGGGGCCGAAGGCCTCGTTCTTCCTCCTGGGCCTCAGCGGTGACTCCTGGCAGCAGCGCGCCTTCCCTGAGGGGGCTCCCGGTGATTGTCGGCGACAGGCGCGTTGGTCTTCGCGCAGCGCTGGGGCCGCGGCGGTGATTCAGGCACAGGGCGCTTTCCCTTTCGCAGCGCTGGGACCGCGGCGATGAGTTGGAGCGCAGGCAGATTTCAACCACGAGGTCAGTGGCTTGAGGGACGATTCCTCCCACGTGGAGGCATAGCACGGGGGCGCGCTGGCAGCAGGCTGGGAGGGGGCTGATCCAGTAGTGCTTTGGCCAGCCCAGCAGCAGGGCAGCACCGCGACAGTTAGTAGTGGCTTGGGGGTGAAGGTCTAGCGCTTCAGGGTCCGGCGCTTTACCTGGTGATCCCCAGTTTGGCAGTTCAGGTTTCTGGCCTTGCTGGTCTGTCAGGCCTTGCAATTTCGGGTTACTTGCGGCAGTTCTTTGTTGGTTGCTTCTTGGGGTTTCTCCGTATGGGGGAGGGAATGAGTTGGTGGTACTTGGGGTGCTGGATGGTACTTCCCAGCATGCTGAAGATGGTTCCCTGGGTCCCCTCACACTGGGCGAGGTCAGTGGGTGGTGGGCGTTCCTCAGCTAACTTATTACAGCAGTGCCTTAGCCCTGTCAGTAGCAGTAGTGTAGGTCTCCCCCCTAGGCCCTAAAGCCTGTACTCCGGCAGAGGTTCTCCCAGGATCAGTGGTGCCCCAACTGACTAAAAGATTTCCCTCCAAACCTCTTATACCCCTAGGTCAGGTGACCTTCCTAAAGGCGGCAAAACATAACTCCTCCCACAGCCCAGAAGGTTCTGGAACCTTCCACCATGTCTGGCTATGTGGCCCAGAGGCGGGACGGGATGGATACTGTATCCCTATGTCCCAGCCTGACCCTGGCTACTAGTAGGTGTATGTGTGCAAGGCCACTCTGCAGTAGCAGGGGCCTGTGGCAGCCATCTTGGGTGAGAGAACACCTGCACCTCAGCACTGGTTGGCAGTGGTAAGGCGCCCGGAAACCTAGGTCCAGTAAAAATACGGTGGCAAAAATGAGGAGCAAAAGGGAAAAAAACAGGGCAAGACCACCCTAGGGCTGACAGGTCTAACACAGGGGAACCGCCCTAAAATAGTACAAGACCTTTGGTAAGATATTCATCTTTAGGACATTACACCTTCCAACCATTGACAGATGAAGGCCTTCCATTCTATCTAGATCCCTTTTGATTTTCTGGAGCATGGGATCCCAATTAGACAATACCATCTTATCTAGACACGCATTAATACGCACCCCTAAATATGTTGCCTCATCCGTAACCCTAGAATCATTAAAGAGTGCTTGGCCTGTGCATATTACTTGTGTCTTGGCTAGATTTAACTTATAGCCAGATCCTTTCCCAAATGATATTGTTAATGGTTCAATCTCTGCCAGAGTCTTAGCTGGTTCGGGCGTGACTATTGCTATATCATCTGCATATGCTAGTATATCAATCCTTTCCTGCCCAGGGCTCGCTGGCTGACTATTTAGACTGTTCTCCAACAAGTTCAGGAAAGGATTAATATAAAGAGCAAATAGCAGAGGGGAGCAGGGACAGCCTTGTCGTGTTCCCCGAGATATAGGTACAAGATTAGGTTCAAGCCCCATAGCACAAACTCGGGCCGCCGGAGATCCATACATAGTACTGACTGCCTGGATAAAGCCAGGCCCAAAGCCCTGCCACGGCATAGTTACCCATAAAAATTCCCAGGAGACACGGTCAAACGCCTTCTCTTCGTCGAGTAGCACAACTCCACAAGGAATTTTTTGTACATTAGCCCGATCCAACATGGCAACTACCCGACCTATGTAGTTGACCGTGCCTCTTCCTAGGATAAAACCATGCTGGCGAACAGAGACTAAGGGAGTTATCACTCGGGAGAGTCACTATATTGGCCAATATTTTTGCATAGATTTTCCCATCGCAATTGAGAAGAGAGATGGGTCTATATGATCCTGGTAATGTAGGCGGTTTATCCTTTTTTAAAAAAGATAACAATACTAGCTACATCCCAGGATGCCGGAGCCTTCCCTTTCTGTGCTTTCTGAAATACAGTAAGCATTTCTGTTTGTATCTCAGGTAAAAAAGCTTTATAAAATTCAATTGGAAGCTTATCGGGACCTGCAGCTTTCCCTGTTGCTAGAGTGCCAACAGCCTCCGTAAGTTCTTCCATAGTTATAGGTTCCTCTAGGTACCTCTGATCATCTAAACTTAACATCCTCCTGTATGGATCTTTATAAAAGCATTCAGCTCTCTCCTGATTGTTAACATTCTCTGAATATAACTCCTCATAGAAGGACCTAAAATCCTCCAAAACCTCCCCGGTGTTTCTACTATTCTCCCAGTTGAATCTTCAATGGCAGTAATTGTGTCTTTAACCTCCTTGCACCTAATTCTTTTAGCCAGGCATCTACCAGTTGTCTCACCATACTCATAGCACTCTCTTCTGAACAAATGATATTTTTAGCTATGTCCTTAGCCCACTCCCCATTTATCCTGGCTTTACAGCGAGCCACCTCCATCTGCACCTGCGAAATATTTAATCTCGCCTGCAGAGCATGCATCAGGGTATACTCTGCTTGTTGCAGATTATCATACAATTCCTGTAAAAGCTGCCTCTGTTGTTTCTGAACGTATAATCCGAAACTCAGGATCTCCCCCCTTAGTCCGGCTTTCAGCGCATCCCAAACCATACCACACTTAGCAGTATTACAATTGATAGCCAGAAACTGGTTTATCCACTGTCGCATATGACACATAAATTGCTCATTCAGTAATAGCTTCCTATCAAAAGAAAACGACCCCTGAGGAAGTATCAACCCATGCATTTTGAGTTTCAATACCACTGGGTTATGGTCTGAGGAAATTCGGGGGAATATCTGTATATGTGCCTCTGCTAAATAATTTTTTGTAACAAAAACTTAATCCAACCTGGCTAACTTTTGGTGTGGACAAGAATAATGTGTATATCCAGGATCCAGGTGTTTTAACCTTGGCCAGGCATCGGCAAGACCGTGCTCATAAATAAGCTGTTGTAAGGCCTTATAGACTTTGGGTTTCCGTCCAAAATATTTGTCTCCTCCCGGACCCTGGGTAACTTCTTCCAATTGAATATTAAAATACCTGCACAGTACCAAAGGGGAAGCCCAGGACGCCAGTTCTGTATTCAGATTACCTATAATCTGTGCTTCGTCATAATTGGATCCGTAAACAGAGCATATAGTTAATTTCTTATTAGCAACTACACATTCAATTATTGCCCAGCGGCCATATTTATCTGCCAGGCTTTTAGACACCGTTAATATATTATTTTTAGCCAAAATAGCCACACCCTCGTTGTAGTTCCTGCGACGTGCAAATCAAAAGCTTATATCCCAGCTCACTTAATACCTTATACTTATTACACGGAATATGTGTCTCTTGGAGACATACTACATCGGGGGACATGTTCTTAATTTCCTGGGCTACCCTTTGCCACTTGGCCCTTTCATTAAGCCCCCGTACATTAAACGTACAAATAGACAATACATACATTTTATCCCTGTTCAAAACTGCGTGGACTGCTCCCTTTCTTCAAGAAAACCACAATCTTTCCTCTTGTTTGCTTCATAACATTTATTGGCTTTTTTATGTTTTTAACCCCCAACCCCTCTCCCCCTGTGACAGCCTCCCCCCTCCTGCACAAAGCCCCCCACCCCACCCCAACACCTTCTCTGCCAAAGGAGGTCCCCCCTACCCTCCCCAACATAGAGGCTACGAGACCCATGGTCTGCAGTGATGGGGAACCCCGTGAACACACCTATCACCCCCCCTCCTCCCAGTTCACCAAAACAATGCAAAAAAAGAGTAAACAACCTGTGAGAAGCACAGCATTGCTTATAGCTAACCACCTGCAATCATATATTTGCATCTAGCTTCCGCTAGTTCTAGAAAAACTCATATTGACCACCTTTCCTAGGATTTAATCTCTTGTAAAAATTCTCTAGCTTTAATCTCAGATGTGAAAAATTTAGTCTGTTCCTTATATATAATCTTGAGTTTAGCTGGATTTAAGAGAAATGCCTGAGCTCCTTTACCCTGAAAAGGGTTGATTAACTGTCTGAGTTGCCATCTTTTTTCCACTGTTACATGACAGTAGTCCGGACGAACAAAAAACTCAAAACCATCCCCCTTCCTCTGCCTGTCTGGTCTCGCCAAATCATACAGAGCCTGCCTGGATAGATAATTTGAAAGACTTATCAATATAGCTCTAGGTCTCGGAGTTGTATGATTAGGTCCAGCGTAATTGCTTTGTCGAAATGGAAATCAATGAGCACGTTGTACTTCTACGTCCCATGTCCACTGCCTTAGTTCTGGAAAAGCAAGAGTAAAGAGCTCCACCACAAACTTCCGCGGATCAGAACCCTCAGCCCCTTCAGGCACCCCAAGAATTCTTAAATTATTGCGGCGGAGCCTATTTTCCATATCTTCGAGCTTCCAAGCTATATCACTCTTCTGAGTTGCCAGTGCATCAGTGGTCGCCTTCTGTACAACCATCTCATCCTCGAGTGTAGAGATCCTGTTCTCCGCTTCAGCAATCCTTTCTGCAAATTCTGAACAGGACTTAGCTACCCGTCTGAGTGAATTCTGAAGTTTACGACAGGCATTTTGCGTTTTTTGACTCTCTACACGGCTTTCATCCCTATGTGACATAATAGTCTCATAGATAACAGCCAATGAGATGTCTCCTGATTGTTCAGCCAAATTGCATCATTCTTGTAGCACTATACCGCCTGTTGCTGTGCTAGTTCCCTGCTTAGTGAGGTTCAATTGCTCCTGCCCAGATGATAGAGCAGACTCCAGAGGTGTTCCTGATATAGATGCTGCAACTGTTCTTTTCCATACAGTGCCTGTACCAGATGCCCTAGTGCGATTCCCTGAGGTCTCATCGTCCTCCTGATGAATACTGCTAGTTTCGCTCCATCTGCTAGTAGGAGACCCTAAAGGGCCATCAGATAACTGCACTGACTCATCCTCTGATGAATTTGAATGATCAAACAGGGAAAAAAAATGGTCACCCATATCCATCTCAGGTGGTTCTTTAACATTATTCCCAGCAAACTTTTGCGTTTTATCATCAAGCACCTTATTGGCCTCTGTTTCTTTCTCTGAGCTGCGAGGGATATGGGCACGGTCTGGAGGTGCCATTGTTGTCATTGTCTGAGTCTGGCATTTTTTCCCCTCCAGCCCCTCAATCCCAGGGGTAGACAAAGGAGAGTTGCATAGAGTATTTACTTGCCCTTCCTGAGCGAGCTCAGTCACTGCGGTTTCCACACTGATTCCCACAATCCCTGGATTCCCAGTGTTCACCTCGTCAGGACACTCAGAGAGGGCAGCCTTCTCTATCAAACTTCCCTCCTGTCCAGTATTCTTTCCCTTCCTTGCCGTCAGAAAAATGGAAGGGGTCGTTCTTTTCCCCAGTCCTGCAGACTCTGATGTGCTGCCGTTATTCATAACCGCTCCACGTCGTTGTTTGGGCTGGGTGTTTTCCGGGGTATTTTCCAGGGCTTTGCACGAGGAAGTAGATTCTCCCGTGCATCGCATCTTTCCCCCTCTGGCATTCTTTGGCGGCATCCTCAACAAAGCTGCCCCAGGCCGATTCACAGCCAAAAATCGGGACTCCAGAAGTCGAAGTACTCCTCGTGGGTGGCGCCGCACCAGCCGCGCGACCAAGCCAGCAGATCGAGGACTGCCCGTCGCTGACCTGCACAATGTAAGTAGGTCCCAGAGCATTTCTTTACTGCAGGTGTAATGTAGAATAAGGCGCTGCATTCACGGATGTCTCCCTCATGAACCGCGCTGCCGTGCTTCCATATGGGAGTTGGGGAGGTGATAGGTTACGAGGCTCACTCGGCCAGCGAAGCGGCCGCCATCTTGCCTCAGCCCCCTCGTGGTTTTTGTTATTTGGTGTAAATCTGTCCAGCAGTTTTTGAGAAGTTTAAGCCGAAAAGTATAGATATATCTCTGGCTGCAGATATTTCGCGAAGATTTCGTGATGAATCGCGGATGCGGGCGCCAACAGGAATGCTCTGATTGGCTGGACGCAACCTGAATAGAAAGTTGCGGCCATCATTTTACAATCTGGGAACGGTTCCCGGGACTGAAAATTTGTGGGGAAGCTAATATAAGGGGTCAGGATGGCAATACTCTGACCCCATGTTTGAGAAATGTGTGTCATCGTGACACAAGTTATGTGTCCAAATTGATTTTTTTGATCGCACACGATATTCATGACGACGCCACGACCACCAGGGCTGCCCCATGTACCGTTGCAGGAGTGTCTTGAATATCACAACCTCCTCGGGAATATTGGTGGAAATATAAAAAAAGTATCACTGAATCATTAATACACATTGTTATTGAGATATTGAGATTGTGATAAATTTTTTGCACAGTTATTTAGATAGTTAGTTATCTAGTATGATGGTTAGAATGAATTATATATTTATAATTTTTGAAAGTGGTGGTGACTACTGAAAACCTGCTTTTGCTTTCTGCTTTCGCGACGTAAACGCAGGGATCGTGATAACCAACGTTATCGCGATCTCTGGCCTCACCGCGAAAAGGGAAAATAGGTTTTAGAGATAGTTGTTCTAGAACTACACTAGAAAAACATGAGTTTGAAATGTACAGTAATAACCCCCTAGTGTATAAAATACTGTACTATGTGAGCATATTTGTGTTTTTCACTTTATGGAAAAGGCGTGATCGTCACGGTTAATGCTGACGCCGCGACATCCCGAATAACCAAGAAAAGAGAAAATAGGTCTTAAAGATGGATTATAAAGAAACTTTTTACCAAAACATGAGTTTAAACATGTGTTTAAAGAAGCATGTATATAGTAATATGTGTAGCACAATGTTTTCAATGGATTTTTTTTTTATTAAACTGTTTTTATTATAAAAAGAAAAGTGCATTGGTTCATTTACAGTACAGACATAATGACTTGGCCATTGCAGAAAACCCAACTCCGGCATCGAGAGAGCATACACAGTGTGCCCGACTCTATACTCGTATCCCACCCCCGGGGGGCCCCCAAGGGAACCCAACATCCTCAACCGGCTAAGGGTCCCACTCAACCTAGTGAAATGCTCATTGGGGTCAAGCCCCGGTCTACACCTAACCACCAATGGAGGGGGCCCCTCATCTACCACATTGCGGGTCATTAGGTCTTGTCTCTCCCGCCGCATCTCCACCGCCGGGGAGATGCAGATGTCCCTGCGGTATTTGTTCCAATTTCCCCATTTATGGTCCCATTTCTTGGGGCAGCCCCTTCCCTTTAAAACAGTTTTCTCCGCTATCATTGCCCCGTCCATGTCCTTTGCCCAGTCCGTTACCCTCGGGCTGGCGTCCTGACCCCACTTCTGCGCTATGTTACGCTTTGCAAGCAGCCATCCCATTGCCGCCCATGCCTGATCCATCTGGGAAAGGTCGGTAGCTTCCCATATGTTAAGGAGACAGAGTTTGGGAGAGGGACTCAGAGGTTTGCTACATGCCCTAGACAGTTGGCGTGTCACCCTGTCCCAATAGTGTTGTATGCGTGGACATTCCCATAATATGTGTATGAAGGTGCCAATTTGGTTACAGTGTCGGAGACATAGCGGATCTGGTCGTCTCTTAAGTCGGAACAATAACGTAGCGTCAAAATATACCCTGTGGAGTACCTTGAGTTGTATAAGGCGTAGGCGCATGGGAATCGCTACCTCTCTGGGAGAGGCAAGAGCGTCTCTCCAATCTTCCTCTTCTATAGCCCCCAGATCGGATTCCCATTTAGTGCGTGTTTTATGCATGGGGTCCGTGCGATTATTTACCAATTTTTTATAAGTTAAGGAGATAGCCTTGTGCTCCATCTGATCTACTATCAACCGATCCTCCAGTGGGGAGGAATCAGGAAGAGGAGTCCCCCCAGTCAAGGCCGCGGAAATGGCGTGTCTGATTTGGAGATATCTAAATGTCTCCGAGGGCTCCAGGTGATACTTAGTCTGAAGGTCTGAGAAGGTGGCTAGTTTCCCCTTCACCCACATGTCCCCTACAGTGGAGATCCCGATAGTGTCCCACTTATCGAATCCGGGGCATTGACTGAGGCGGCCCAGCATATCTGGTTCCCATAACGGCGTTGCTTTCGTGAGCCGATTATGCCACCCCAGTCTCCTCGTGGTTCCGTGCCATATTTCAACCGTGCGGGCCGTGGGGCCCGTCAAGTGGAGTTTGCGGGGATTGGTATATAGCGCCCGGTTATAGCCCCCTCGTCCCATGAGCCAATGGTCGGTGCGGAAGTTGGGATCATCATGCGGGCCAAATACCCAGCTGTTAATTGCCGTCAATTGGGATGCCTGGTAGTACAGCCGAATATCAGGCAAACCTATCTCTCCGTCGTACCATCCCATGACCAGTTTATTCATAGCAATTCGAGGCGGACGGTCTTCCCAAAGTAGCCCGCGCAACACAGTGTCGATTTGGGCAAAGTACGAGTCTGGGATTGGGTATGGGGCGTTCTGAAGTGCGTAGAGGAAACGAGGGAGCGCTAGCATTTTAAATAGGGACGCACGTCCCAAAAGAGTGAGAGGTAGAGAACGCCAGTGTCGGGCGTCTGACTTTAGCCGTTGAAGCGGCACCACTAGATTCCGCTCGAAAAAGAGCTGAGCATCTGCGGTTACAAATACCCCCAAATATCGAAAGCCATGAGTGGCAACTGGTATGTCGTATCCCCTCGGACTGGGTGGGGGCTCGCCCCACAATGCATACATCTGGGACTTGGACCAATTTATCCGATACCCTGAGTGCGCTCCAAAAATGTGAAAAATGTGCAGTACTCTTCTCAGCGAACGCGCTGGAGCGGCAAGGTAGAGAAGGATATCGTCCGCGTATAGGGAAACTCGATCTTCGTGATCGTGTGTCCATTTGAAGCCACGTATCACCGGATCTCCCCTGATCCACACTGCGAGTGGCTCCAATACCAGGGCAAAAAGGAGCAGAGACAGCGGACAGCCCTGTCTCGTGCCCCGATGGAGGGAAAGATGCCAGAGCGGTGATTGTTGACTGTGACGTATGCAGTGGGTTGTGTGTATAGTAGTTTGATCCAGCCAATCAGCAGGGGGCCGAATCCCACCCGATTCAAAACAGCAAAGAGGAAGTCCCATTCGATAGTATCGAATGCCATGGTGGCATCAAGGGACAACAGAATTGCTTCCTCTTCTATAGTGCTTATTCTCCCCAGGGCCCCGTGTACGCGCCGTAGGTTCCTGGCCGTATTCCTGCCCGGCATAAAGCCGGATTGGTCTGGGTGGATTAACTCAGCGATGTAAGGGAGGAGCCGATTAGCCAGGAGCTTGGCCAGGATTTTGGCTTCTACTGTGAGTAGGGATATTGGGCGGTACGATTTACATTCATCCGCCGGTTTGTTCGGCTTGTGAACTACCACTATGGCTGCGGTTCGGATATCTGCCGGAAGGAGTCCATTCTGGTAGCATTCGTTATAGAGACCCAAAAGATGAGGGGCTATTTTTGCGGACATGGGTTTAAAAAGTTCAATTGGGAGTCCGTTGGGGCCCATTGCTTTTCCAGAGCGCACCCCCTTTATGGCTTTTTGGATCTCCGTCACGGTAATGTCTGCTTCCAAGGCTTCCCTATCTTGCGGGGATAGGCCCGACATTCCAATTGTGGCAAGTAAATCCGCAGACAACGGAGCCTGAGAGGCATCGGGGACCCTATAGACGTCTTCAAAATAAGAGGCAAACAGATGTGCTATCTGATGAGGATCCGTGGTAAGCTCCCCATCTGGACCAGCCAGAGCCTGGACCCAACGTGTCGCCTGCTCTTTACGCTCCAACCACGCTAGGAGTTTGCCTGTACGCTCACCCTGCTCATAGATTAGATGTCTGGTAGATAAAGAGCGCATCGTGGCTTCCTCCATTAGGAGTTGTTTGTAATCTTGTCGCTTGATATTAAGAGTGTGCTGTGTGTCGGGAGCAGGGGCCCGCGAGAGGGTCGCCTCCAGGGCCAGTATCTCTGTTTCCATTTCGGTCACCCTGCGGGAGCACTCAGCCCGGTGTCCCACCGTCAAGGATAGCGCCCTACCCTTAATCACTGCGCCAAACGCTCCCCAGAGCGTCACTGCCGAGGGCACGGACCCCACGTTCTCTTCGAAAAAGTAGTCAGTTTCCTTCAAAAGGGTCTCCCGAATGTGAGGTATTTTGAGCGCCCATGGCTGTATCTTGATATAGCCCGGTTGCCTGGACCGTAGCTGACCAAACGTCGTCAATAGGGGTGAGTGATCGGAGATCCCTCGTGCCAAACCACGGGCTCCACTGAATTGGTGTATGTCCTGGGCATGGGTGAACAGATAGTCAATGCGGGATTGACTGCCATGTGCTCCCGATTGAAAGGTGAAGTGAGTGTGTGCGGGGTTCAACCACCTCCAAATGTCCACCATACCCAGGGCGTTGGCAAACTCCTGAAGCTGTGAGCCCCGCGTGGGGTCATCCCTGGGTGGGAGTCGGTCCCTGTTACCGTTCATGGTTAAATTGAAATCTCCCCCCAGTATTAAAGTCCCCATGGGTAGTTCCATTAAGAGCTTCCCTACGTCTCGTAGTGTCAATTGTTGTAGTCCTGGGGGGGCATAGACCGAGACTATATTTAGGGTACGCCCTTCCCACGTGCCTGTAACAGCTGAAAACCTACCAAGATTATCGGTCCATGTGTGGTTTGTGATGTATGGGCAACCCCTACGTAAAAGGACCCCCACACCCCTGGAGCCCGATGAAACTCCAGAATGTACCACCATTGTGTACCCCTTCCTGTTAAGGGCCATGCACTTGTTCCCGACTAGATGGGTCTCCTGCAACATTACCAAATCCAGGTCTTGCCTTTTAACATATCGTAAAACAATTCCCCGTTTGATTTTGTCCCCCAGTCCATTCACGTTCCAAGTGGCGACTCTAAGTCCTGTGTCAGGTGCCATCAGGCGCTTGTGAGGAAAGAAATATAGATCCAGAGGGACCCACCCAGGAAGGACCGCCACGGACCCCCCGCCAGGCTCGGCCCCGGGCAACCATACGTTCAAGGCATCTTCCACCGCCCCTACCTACAATGCAAAGTGTTGGGACCTGCCCGTTACCAATACGCCAATAGATATAGTGAACCAATGCAACAAACAAAAGAACCTTGAAAAGCAAACCCCCTCCCTTCCCAACCTGGAACCCCCCACCCTACCTCCCTGCATAGCGAGCCTGAAACTGCCCACCTCCCCCCATCATGCAGAGTGCCTGTCGCCCACCCACCTCAACATCGGGAACGTGAGCAACCCCACTCCCATAATATCATTAAACTCAACCCCAAAAATCCACCCCGGCCTCTAAATCCTTTGGGCCTATCATGCTATAGATTATTCTAAGGGTACAGATCACGTTATATAAGTCCAAACATACGAAACCATATTTTCAAAAGTTCAAAGTCGTGCGGCCTTCAAGGGATCCACGGAGGCCCAAGTGTTCCTGTAGGCAGGGAGATCCAGCCGGCCATCCCTCAATCTATCGTTAGAAACTGTATGCATGATTACCCCACGTTTCCCCGAGAGTCAGAGTCCGAGTGCGGAGGGGAACGCCGCTGTTGTCGCCAATCGCCCTGGCTGGCAGTAGCCGGTGGAGACTTGAGCTGTTTCTTGCCAACTGTTCGCCAGCCCTCGAGCCAGTCCCAGGCGTCCTCCGGCCTTGTGAAGAACCACAGTTTGCCCTCCGATTCCACACGAAGTTTAGCTGGGAACAGCATGGCATATTTAATCTCCTGCTCTCTAAGGGCTCGCTTCACCTCCAAGAAGGTACGCCTTTGCTTCTGGACCCTCAATGTGAAGTCCGGAAAAATGTGACCCGGCTATTTTCAATTATCAATGGGGGGCCACCCGGGCGGTCTGGAGGATCACATCCCGATCACGAAAGTTAAAAACACGAGCCAATAGTGGTCTGGGTGGGGCCCCCGGCCTCGGCCTTCCCCCGGGCACCCGATGGGCCCGCTCGATGGAGAAGCCGTTGGATAGGCCACGCGGCTGAAGTTGTTTCGAGATTAGTTACTCCACGAAGAGGTCCGCCGCCTGCCCCTCTGCCCGCTCCGGAATTCCAAGAATTCGGACGTTGTTACGCCTCATCCTTCCCTCATAGTCATCGAGTTGTAAGGCCATGGCCTCGTGAGAGGTGCGCAATTCCAAGACCTGCTTTTTAAGAGGGTGGTATCAGTCCCCAGGTCTGCTGTAGTAGCCTCAACCTTGCTCACACGCTCTGCTGTTCTTCTCATATCTTCCCTTATCAGGGTTACCTCAGTGGCAACCGTGTCGATCCGAGTCTCTAGGGAGGTACGCACTGCGGTAATTGCTGCAAGGAGGTCTTTGTTTGTAGGCTCAGTCTTGTCATTCTGGGCTACCATCGTCCCGTGGTCTTCGCTCTGTTGTTTTTGCCACACAAATTTGTCTATCTTGGATTGCGTCGCTGTCCGACCACTGCGACCCGTCGCCATGTCGTCTCCCACAGAGGGCCACAGGAGGGGTCCAGCCGCACCCACTACTCACCACCGCCTGAGGCGAAATCCTCCGCCCGGCCTGTCGGGTTTGGCGGGTGCAGCCCTGGCCGCTGGTACAAGTTCACCACTAGCGCTGCGTAGAGAAGGTGCACTGGATACAGTAGAGGAGCCAGGTAAGCAATGGGGACCACCGGGCCGCGTCGTATATCTAGAAGCGGATGTGGCCACCCCCCATCAGGTGTGGCTGCGACTCGGGAGACCGGGGCCGGGCCAGCTAGTAGCTGCTGCTTGGGCCGCGGCTTTGGGGCGTCACCCCGCCCCACCAGAGTTCTGAAGGCCCACCACGAGTTCCGGGCAGGACCGCACGCTGACCTCCACACGGAGGGCCCAAATAGTCCCAGGACCCCCCTTTAACGCCCACCGCTGGGGGTCTCACCGCAGTCTGGGATGCCGAGCGGGCCCCACCGCCTCCTCCAGGCCGCCGCACCCTCTCGCCTGGAGTCCAGTCCCCCGACCGGCAACTGGGCCCCACTGGCGTCACTCAGTCTGGCCCACAGGTGATTCGTGGCCTCGCAGGTCCTCCACACAGTTTGTTGCCCTCAGTGGGTCCCTCGAGGTCGGCCAGCCGCTGCGCGGAAGGACCCCGGCGTAATCAGTAGTAGTATTCCAGTCCCGGCTGATGGCAGGCCGGGAACTGAATCGGCTCGGGCACGGGCCTTACACACTCCGCGCCGCACTCACCCCGGCTGGAAACGCGGGAGGAGTCCGCAGAGCACCCTCGCGGGTTCCGCAGCTGCACCAGTGCTCTCTTGGAAGGCGGCCGTCGTTTAGGCCGCAACCGCGATCTCGCATGCCGACTCTGCCCTGGGCCACCTCACTGCTCTGCGGCTCGGCACCAACCACAGGATGCTGCTCTGGATGTCGCCCCCGTCGGCCCCCTCGGAAATCGCCCAAACTGCGTCCGCTGGTCGATCACACCCTTGGGGGAGTCTCGGTCCCCTCAGAAGCAAGTTTTGGCCAGGGCGGATGAAGCTGAACGGATATTTTCGGGAGTGGCGCAGCGGAGCTCGGCTACTCTGCGGCCATTCCCGTCGGCAGTTGGCCACGCCCCCCAATGGATTTTTTTAGTTAATCATTTTAGATGTGGCTGTTGAATGTCTGCTTTTGTTTTCCGTTCTCATGATGTCTCCGTGACCATCGCAACATCGTCATGAAGATTCCCAAAAACTAAAAAAAAGGATCTTTTTAAAGAAAATTAACAATATTTCAGGCACTGGGATGGCTCTGACAAGAGCCTTTGTGTTGATGTGTGTATATGACAGGATGCAGCATTTCAGGTTACTTACAAACACCCTGTTGCCTTCGTCTGTAAAGTGCACTCCATAATTTCTATAAATTGCATGCATGTCAAAACGCAGATAGTTGTTATAGATACAGACCATGTGATGGTCTCTGAGTAATGCAGAAACAGTTTTATTAACGTGTTTCCTGGCTTTGTCAATCTGTGGACAGAATTGATTTGACCACTTCCATTTCTGTCTTTGGCATATATTAGAGTACACCAAGACAGTTTGAGGGAAAAGCGACATCAGTTGTGCAAAGATATCTTTCATTAGGATTTCCAGCCCTACCCCAGTCAATATGCCTAGGTCATTGCCACCACAGTGCACAATCATGAGGTGAGGAATTGGGGAATCCACAATTGATTTAACCAAAGCCAGAAACTGATGAAACTTTAACCCTCTCTGGCCAAATCAAGTAATCCCCACATTTGGCAAACCCAAGTCCCTGTCAATACGTCTGTTTTTTTAGCTGTGGCCCACAATCCACACTCCAGGGGGCATATTATCAAGCCATTTATCGCCGCGTTAGCGGCACTCTCTGGCCGCTAACGCGTTTTTTTTAACGCCCTATTAACAGGCTGTCGCTAACAGGCGTTAGCGACAGCTTTCCGGCGATAGCAGACGGTTTTTCCATCGCCTTGCATGCCAGCGATATTTATCGCTAATGACATGCAAGGTAGGCGTTCCGTCTCAAAATTACAGGAAAACTCACGCTAACACCACTGCGCCCTATTATCAAGGATGGGCCGGACCCGCGAAGCGATAAAAAAAGTCGCGCTAAGGCCCGTTAGCTGCAGGAACTTAAGACCAAAAAATAGCTGGTCTTAAAAATGGGGACAAGGCTTGGGCCCACATGTATGCATGTTTTTGGTGCTGGACAGCGCTGCAAGCAATGTTGCAGCGCTGCCCTGCGACAAAAATACAGTGCAGGAATGCGCACCATCAATGAGTTAGTGCGCATTCCTGTGCCCCACTCATGAAAAGTGTTGCTGCGCTGCGACAAGACAGCGCAGCAACACTTCTCATTACGCCCTCCTTGCAACAGCATGGATGCGCTGTACCCACTGGACAGCGCTCCATGACGCCAGTAATGACAGATACGTCAGGAATCCTGACGTATCTGTCTGCGCTAAAGTCACGCATTGCTGCAGTTGTGTCACAGCCATCACGCAACTCCAGCAATGCATGGGGCCAGCCTATCCCTATGGCACTGCCTCACCCTCACGCCTGTCATCAGGCAGGCGGAAGGTACTGACGCAGTGCCGTTCATGAGGGGTGCCCGAATGTCGGCGACGTTGGAGATCCATCGGTGGTGGTTGCGCGCTGCAGTGTTATCGTTTTGAAGCATTGGTGGAGTGTTGGTGTGGAGGCAGTTGACCAGACGCTCTGCGGTGGCCTTGATCCAGCTGCGACTGGGTGCAATGACGGCGCCGGCGTCTGGTGGGCAAGGTGAAGACGTCATTCATCCAATGATGGTAGTGCCAGGAGAGTCCGGTGTTGTGGCTGTAGTTGGAGTACCCGCTGGCAGAGGTGACGTGCTCGACCGTGTGTCCTGCTATGTGGCCTGTTGAGGTGACTTGCTGCTTGCGTCTGATGTCGGTGACAGGAGGGGGTGGTGCTCTGTTTACTGGGGTTGCCCAGGTGGAACTTGAGTTCACCGAGTTGGATGTCGTCGGGGGATGGGAGACCCTGGGGTGCAATGATGTCTACAATGGGATCGTAGAATGGGGGGCCATGGCCCGGGGGGCCTGCACATGAGGGTGCCACAGAGGATGTTCTTGGGCTTGGTCCGGATCTGGGAGTTGACGTGGTCCATGGTCACCATTGGCACATTAGAGTGCGTGGTCAGTCGGAGTGTGCCTCTGTAGGTGACGGCAATGCCTCCTCCTTGATGGTCGGGGTGCTCCTTGCGGGTGATACTGCATCCGTCAGTGATGGCGAAGGCGATGTCCGTTACGGAGCAGAAGTTTGTCCTGGCAGGCGAGGTGGCGTCCAGGGTTGATGGCGAGGAGGGTGCTGGCGTTGTAGCGGTGGAGTGTCCAAGAGGAATGCACCTTGGTGCTGAGCATGGTCCAGAGGCAGACGGACGCAAACGGCGTAGCTTATGTGTTGCCTTCGTCACGGGAGACGACCCTTACAACGCAGGCAGTACATCGTTAACAACGCAACTCCGACAATGCGGGTCCCTTAACATCGCATTTGATTACAACGCATTGTGAGGTCAGTAATGGGGTGATTCAAACTTTTTCAGGTGTGCATGGGTTTTGGATGTAAAAAATGAAAATTGGACTATGTCTTGGGGTAAAATATGAAAAATTGGGTGTTTTTTGGGGTAAAAATATGAAAAATGGGGTGTTTTTAGGGGTAAAATATGAAAAATGGGGTGTTTTTTTAGCTAAATTTTGGAATTTTGGGGTGTTTATTTGGGGTCAAATTTCTAAATCTTGGGTGTGTTTTGTGCCAAATAAAGAGAAATTTGGGGGTGCATTTGTCTCAAATGTGATCTTTTGGGTGTCTTTTGGGGGTTCAGAAAGGAATTCCAGGGTTGACGGTTGGGTTTGTTGTGCAAAGGTTATTTTTGGGTCGCACTCACTGTAGTGGGAACAGTGATCTTCATGTCTCCGCTATGCAACACCTACTCTACTGTTGCAATGTGCCTAGTATTAGTATGTATCGGAATGGAATGCGATGTTATGGCATGCATCGCAACTACGTATGTGCCTTTGGCACACAAGTGGTACGCCCGCTGTGCATGGGTGCACAGCGGCCACCATTGAGAAGTGCGGGGGGTGTCTGGACAGCTGTGAGGTGGTAAACCCCGTAAAGAACACTGGATGGTGTGTGGACGCGGGGATGTGTGTGTGAGCGTGTGTTGTTAAAAATGTATTGAGGGAAGTCCTACCTCTAAGCTGTGTCCCGTGTCTTCGTAGCTCCTGCTCTCCTGCGTCTGCTTCCAGGAAAAGGAAGTAGGCAGCCAGGCTCCCTCCCCTGAGTCAATCACAACGCTGCGATGCGGCGGTGGGATTGTTAATTGGCAACGGGACAAGTCATGCAGGCAGGGGCCGGAGGGGTGGGCATGTTCTCCATGCAGGCTGTAATGCAGCCTGCATTGCGAACAGAGAAGTGCGCATGTCTGCATTGGGTGGCCTGAGTGGGCCGACCAAACAGTCATTGCGCACTTGAGTGTGCATGCCAATCCGCACATTCCCTGCTCCGTGTTTGGAGCAGTCCTATCCACCCGCCCACCCCCTGACGATACATAGCATGAATACATGAGTTATTTATCCCTTGTTTTTTAACTGTTTTATTGGCTTCTCTGAGCCCGCAGTACCCGCTTCCCACCGCTGCTGCCCCTGCGGCCCGCACCCCTGTCCTCGCATATTCCCACCTCCCAGCTGATCGTTCCTCCACCCTCCCCTACTTCATGGCGGACGCTGCATGATTGCGCAGTGGACACGCGCCGCTGGCGCGCAGAAGGCGCGCCTAAGACAAGCCCATCTGCGCACGTCTGCAACCCAACAGCGCCAGGAAGCCTGGTTCACAGGCCACCCACTGCTACAGCACAGCCAGCCTCCATGCACTCAACCCAGGGAAAGTCAGAGACTGACAACAGGCCTTGGCAAACACGACCCACGGCCAGTTCTCCTGCCTCCACTGCCGCCAGAGCTTAACCACCACCCAGGACTCCAACACAGCCGGCGCCAGCACTGGCGACACCCTAGGATGCATCCTCCTCAACGGGCACTCCGTGCACAAACACGCTGTGGAAATCTGGAACCTTCTCGACTCTCTCTCGTGTGACATCGCCTTCTTCACGGAGACCTGGACCAACGCCTCCTCCGCCCCGACATCAACACCGCCATCCCGGACGGATACAAGATCCAGAGGAAGGACCGCACCAACCACCCGGGAGGGTGCCTCACCATTGCCCACAAGAGCACCCTCCGCCTCACCCCCTCCAGCAAAACCTTCCCCTCCGCCGAACACCTGCACATCCAGATCCAGACCAGCCACAACTCCACACTCCGAGGAACCCTCGTCTATAGACACCCCGGGCCCCGGACACACCAGCCAGCCCACCATCTCCACCTGGATGCCAGTCACAGCCGAAGACACAGCATCAACCATGAAATGCATCCACTCGTGGGCCCCCACCAACCCATGCCCTCCCACATCTACCACAGAGCCGCCATCACACACGAACTGCAACGCACCATCAACACCACCTTCAAAACAGGCACCTACCCAGACGACTGTAAGCGTGCAGAAGTCTGGCCCCTTCTCAAAAAGACCACAGCTGACCCCACCGACCTCAAGGACTACCGGCCCATCTCGCTCCTCCCCTTCGCGACCAAAGTTGCAGAGTAAACAGTCAACAGGGAACTGACACGATTCATTGATGACAACGCCATCCTCGACGCGTCCCAATCCGGATTGCGAACCAACCACAGCAACGAGGCCATCCTACTCGCCGCCACAGACGATATCCGCACACTCCTGGACCAAGGCCACTCCACAGCCCTCATCATACTCGTCCTTTCAGCAGCCTCCGACACCGTCTCCCACCACACACTAGTCGCCAGACTACACAACGCCGGCATACAAGGAACCGGCCTCGACTGGATTCGATCATTCGTCCCCGGAAGAAGCCAAAGGATCAGACTGCCAACCTTCCTCTCCGATCCCACGTACATCACCTGCGGAGTCCCAGAGGGTTCATCTCTGAGCCCGACCGTCTTCAACATCTACATGGCACCCTCGACGCCACCGTCCGACAACATGGCCTCAACATCGTATCCTACGCTGATGACACCCAGCTCATCCTCTCCCTCACCAAAGACCCCACCACCGCCAGACTCAACTTCCAGAAAGGAATGCAGGACGTCGCAGTCTGGATGACCAACAGCTGCCTGAAGCTCAACGACGAGAAGACATTATTCCTTGTCCTTGGAACCACACCTTCAGCATGGGACAACACCTGTTGGCCTTCACCCTCGGAAGCACACCTACCCCCTCGGACCACGCCAGAAACCTCGGCATCGTACTCGACCCATCCCTCACCATGAACAGACAGGTCTACGCCGTCACCTCCAGCTGCTTCAACACCCTCCGCATCCTCCGCAAGACCTTCAAATGGATACCCCCAGAGTCAAGGAAGACAGTCACCCATGCACTCATCACCAGCAGACTGGACTATGGAAATGCACTCTACGCCGCCATTTACAAGTCCCTACTCCGCAAACTACCGACATTACAGTACACCGCCGCCAGACTCGTCCTCGGCATCCCCCGGCACTAACACATCAGCCAACACCTACGTAGACTCCACTGTCTCCCCGTGGTGAAAAGAGTCACCTTCAAAATCATCACTCACGCCTACAAATGCCTACACAACAACGTAACCAAATACCTCAATGACAGGATCAACTTCCACGTACACAAATGAGACATCCGATCTTCCAACCTCGCACTGTCCGAAACCCAGCGCATCCACAGAGCCAGAGCAGGCGGAAGATCCTTCTCCCACAGTGCATCCAATACCTGGAACGGGCTACGGGCAGACATCAGAGGTGCCCCCTCCCTTGACACCTTCAGGAAGACCCTCAAGACCTGGCTCTTTGGCTAACAGATCTGCGGCCCCCCACCCCTCAGTGCCTTGCAACCCTCACGGGTGAGTGGCGCACTTACAATTCCCCTGAGTGATTGATTGAGTTATCATCATATGATGATTGTTCCTCTTCTGCACTGCTTGAGGTGGTGGGGCAACGCTCTTCCAACATAGCGGTAGAGCCGCCACTGGGGGTGCATCATTTACGTGTGATAGGCAAGAGCGACTCCCCCCCCGGCCCTCCTGCGCTACGCGTCCCACCATCTCCTTACCTGGACATTGACCCCGTGGCACAATCCACTGTACTCTCTCCAAATATGTGACTCAGCCAGCAGGAGCCTAAGCCAGTTGTGCTTTCACTGGGCTGGGTACAGCAGTCACCGCGTAGTTCGCTGGTGGACCACCCAATGCAGTTGATGCAGCAGCGCTCCCTTAGGCGTGTAGTTGCAGCGCTCAGTCCACACAAGTTCACCCAGGGGCCTCACCCTCCAGAGCGTCTGGCCAGCCCAACATCATCCGTCCTGTGATGCAGGGAGATGGCACCCACCATTGGTAATCCCCTCCGTGCACCCCGGTGTAGTGGTGGATCATAGTATGCGAAGCGGACCTCACTATGTTTGGTGCGCAGGATCACCTCTACCATTGACTGCACCAAGGTGCGCAAGGCGGGCTTCTCACACAGGTCAGCAACGTGTCTCCATGCGACCTGGCAAACTTCACCACCAGGTACGGGCGATCGTTGCACATCAATGTCTCCCGCCACGGCTCATCGACTCCACAGCTACTCCACATCCCACTCCAGGCCACTGATGCAGGTCCAGCGAGGGATCCAGGAACCAGACGCAGGTCCAGCGAGGGATCCAGGAACCAGACGCAGGTCCAGCGAGGGATCCAGGAACCAGACGCAGGTCCAGCGAGGGATCCAGGAACCAGAAGCAGGTCCTGCGTGGGAACCAGGATCTCATCCTGGTCAACCAGGATGTTGGGTGGCTTGAGGGGGTTGTTGATGTGTGCTGCACTATGCCCTGGCTGCTCAAATCTGCATTTTTCCTTTTTTTGTGTGCATCTTTTATATTGGAGGTGGACAGATAGGCTAAGTCCAAACTTGCGGGTTAGCGTGTCTTTTTCTATCGCTAAGGACTTATCGCTGGATTCCAACCGCTATCGCCGTTTCATTAACGCCATCGCGCTAATTTTAGCGGCGGTTTTCGCCGCTGATCCCTGAAGCTATCGCCTGTTAGCAAAACGTTGCTAATATGTCCCTAACAGGGCGATAACTTGCAGGGATCGATGGCGATAGGAAAACTAGCGCTAACCTAGGTTAGCGATAGTTATCGCCATTTCTTGGTAATATGCCCCTAAGCATTTTGAAGTGAAGGATCAATAGCAGTCAGGAGTAGGCTGGAGCTGAATGAGGTAGCTTTGCAAATGAAAAGAAGCAGTTAAAATGGAGGTGTTTTAAAAAAAAAAAAAGGTATATTTCATTGGATCCTGTCAGCATGAAAATGAATAAAATTAGGTAGTGTGTTGGATGCCTTAGCAAGAAGTCCTATTATTGGCTGTTGTTTCAAAAAGAAATGTAATACAGCCATGGATGTGCTTTTGAATCTGTGGAGTAAACCACACCTGCTGTATCTCATTTGGAAGTAGCATGTTCCTTCTAGAATGTGCTGTGAACTTGTGACCTACTGGTTCCTAGGGTTGCTAGGTACACTGAGCTAAGTGTGTATTTTGGGGAAGGGTGTTAAAGAGACAGATCATTTTTTTTAAAGTTGAGGGGTTATGACACAATTTAAGTAATGCAAAGGAAACAATTGATGGACGGAATGCTGGACAATGCAAACATTCACCCCCAGTCACAAGGATCTGGGTTAAATCCATCATTCTTTTGCTCACCACACCACCCCAGTTTGGACCCAGCCATATGCAAATCAGTCTTGACCCTATTCCTTGTGGGAACAGTCCAGCCCGAACTGCCAAGCCAGGTCCTCCCTGGACCGGAAACAAGCATCATGGGACCAGTTTCAGGGCATCACCCTTCATCAGCCAGGCTAGCTTGAATACAGTAGTGTAGTGAGCACGGGACCCACGTCTGGGCATACCCTTCCCACTTAGGGGTATATTCACAAGAATGTGCGCTAAACATCGCCAAAAAAGGTTAACGCAACTTTACACATCGCAGTCTATTGCGGGAAAATAACCCTGTGTTAACGTGGAAATTCACAACACGGCGGTACCATGCAATAGTTCCCCGAAAACGCGGCCAGTGTCCGCGATACAACCACCGCGACGGCGATAAAAACACAAACCCCAACGCAAAAAAACATGCGATGAGCCCATTCACGATGAGGAAAGCAGCGATAAGCAGCGCCAGGCCTGCGACACACACACGGCAGGCGGGAATAAGCACAACAAAAGCAGGAAAAAGAAAGACAAACCAAACAGAAAACAAGTGCGAAACACAATGGAGGCAGTCGGAGCTAGTACACAACCCCACAAGCACCATTGGCAACAAAACATTGTACATGGCAGTCCATTGTGGACAAGGTGAATGCAGCCGCAGTGCGGAGGAGGACAATGGAAGACAACCAGAACAGCTGGAATGATGCGAAACGCAAAAAAAAAGCAGAAACACGCCAACAACCAGAAGGCAGCAATGAACACCGGAGGTGGGAGTCCAGCGCCACACCAGGAGCTGGATGACATGGAGGAAATGCTGTCCACCACATCAGTCTGGAGATGGTGGCAGGAGTCGGGGACCGGAAACTGCTCAAAATCAACAGACACAACAGCAACAGGGAGAGGAACGACCAGGGACTGGGGGGACGGGGGGAGATGGGCACAATGGCACACATGCACAATTAAGCACAGCACAACTGCAGACAAACCATGCCCAAGAGTAACAACACCAACCAAGAGCACAAGTCACACAAGTCGGCAATATCACACGTTATGTTATGTTATGTTATAAAAAATGTATACAGCGCACGTACACCAAAAGGTTTCATGGCGCTACTCTAGAATATGCCGGGACCAATGGGGATAGTTATTCATAAGCCTGCCCGAACATCCATGTCTTAAGCATTTTTCTGAAACTCAGAAGATCAGTACATGACCGAACCTCCAGTGGAAAAGAATTCCACAGTCTTGGGGCCAGGGATGCAAACCTACAGCCACCCTGACGTTTTAACTTGAAGGCGTGGATGGTCAGTAGCTGAAGGTGGGCTGAGCGCAGGTTGCGAGAGGGAGTATGCCTTGATAAAAGGCAGTTAATAAATTTGGGACTCCGACTGTGAAGAGACTTAAAGATTAAACATCCCGTTTTAAAGGCCGTGCGTTGGGAAATAGGGAGCCAGTGTAGTTTTTTTAAAAGAGGTCTGGCTGATTGCCATCTTGGTTGCTGATGGATCAGTCTCGCTGCTTGGTTCTGAACCATCTGAAGCCGCTTGATTAGAAAAAGTGGCATGCCTAGATAGATTTAGTTGGCGTAGTCTAAGTGTGATAATACCATGGCTATTATGACCTGTATCAACGCTGCATGAGTGAGCAAGCGGCTGATCTTTCTGATTTTACGTAACTGAAAGAAACAGGTTGAGACCACAGCACCAATCTCGGATCTCAACGACAGGTCGTTGTTTATGATGACACCTAGACTCTTGACGGAGGTAGAGGGTTCGGGTGGAAATCCAAGTTCCGTCGGCCAATAGTGTGGGCCCCAGAAGATCTTACTACTCCCTGTCAAAACTAGTCTCGGTCTTGTCTGGATTGAGTTTTAAATGATTTTGGTCCATCCAATGGCGAATGTGGAGCATAGTGGCCTGGAATTCCAGGACTGAATTAGGGGAGTTATCTATTGTGAAAGTTAACTGTAGATCATCGGCATAGTTGAAGGTAGTTACCTTCCGTGCCTTCAGAGACTGAATCAAGGGTGAAAGGTATAGATTAAACAAGTGGGGGGATAGTGATGATCCCTGTGGGACCCCACATGCAGTTGATAGCTTGGGAGCAGTGAATGAATCCAAGCGAACCGCTTGAGTACGGTCTTCTAAAAAGGAGCTAATCCAGCTGAAAGCTGGGCCCTGGATGCCGGCCGGCCTGACACGGTCCATCAAAATTTCGTGATCGACCGTGTCAAATGCGGCCGAAAGATCTAAAAGCACCAGGGCCTGAGGAGTACCTCTGTCAGCTTTATCTCGTAAGTCATCCAGTACGGCTAAAATCACTGTCTCCGTAGAGTGAGCGGGCGGAATCCCACTTGATGAGGGTCTAGATATTCAGAATGTTCCATAAAGTTGGACAAACACTTTGCTACGTGGGCTTCCAGGACTTTGGCCAAGTAGGGGAGCAGGGAGATGGGGCGATAATTTGATAGCATCTGGGGGTCTGCTCCCGGTTTCTTTAAAAGGGGGACCACAATTGCGTCCTTAAATGCTTTAGGGACACGGCCCAGCAAGAGAGACTCATTCAAGAAGGTCATGATGGTACACGGCAGGGCAGAAAGAATGTCTTTTAAGATATGAGGTGGACAGCAGTCCCTGGGGAGCCAGATTTGACTCTAGACAACAAGTCCAAGAAGGACTGGGTGTTAATGGCTGGAAAGTGATCCAAGGTAAACGGATTCCTTTTTGTAACAAGGGGAGTCTCAGTGGGGCTGGATATTGGAATACTAGCTTTAATGTTAGAAATTTTCTCCACGAAGTAGTTATTCAGAGAGTCACAGAGCTCTTGGGTAGGTGTAGGTTTAGATAGGACTCTCGCTGCATTGGATAATTCATTAACAATGGAAAAGATTTCCTTCGATCTATTGTTAGAACAAGCACAGAAGTGAAAACCACAGTGCCTGAAAGGGAGAAGGGTGAGCCAAATCAGAGCTGAAGGGCCAACTCACACACAATGCAGCACACACACATAGGAAGCAGAGCACCCCAACATCGAACACAATGTGGTACAAACAGCAACATTTGCACAACCGAACACAGGACACAAGTGCACCCGCTTGTGGCCGGTAAATGGCCATACGCATCTGGCAAAGCACTAAACAGGGACATGATAATGCACAAGTACAAACCCACAGCCCTGATGGGGTAGCAATGCATGTATGGCAGGGACCCAGATAGGCCGTGACACACACATTGGCATACAAATCAACACTCATCACAGTTGGAGACAAGTGAAGGTGCAGAAACTTCATCAACAATTGCGTGTCAGTATGGCCAAGAGAAGTGCCACAACATGCAGACCAATGCAGCAGCATGTCTGAATGAGGAACGTTGGAAAGCGCCCATGTCCACCCCGGGGGAGTCCATCACCCACACAAGTGAGTGCCAACCCGCGTTGGTTGTCCGCGCATGTATCCGGAGTCCAGGCCAATGCAGCCATGTCCACTGTCGTCTTGGGACATGTGAACAGATCCCCAACATGCAACCAGGCGTCGGGACACGTGCAATGGGTCACATTCAGTTGTGGCTGCAGGTACGTTGTCACTCGTCCATGAACGCGAGTGCAGCAGCGTAGGCCAACATTTCCAATATGAGCTCGCTGTCGACTAGATCAAACATGTCGGCGACGTAACCCATCAGCTGTCCCGGACAGATGTGCTGACTCCAACCCCTGGCCCCAATTGGCACTAAAGCCCAATAGGGGAGCGGCTTAATGTGGTCACTGCACACGACGAGTCGTGCAATCTCCCAGGTCCAGTTGCCAGCATGCATGCCAATCATCCAGGCATGCCATAAACGGGCATCACGGTGACACTCCTGGTCGTGGGCCAACAGGGGGCGCACACACACGTCGAAATCCACTTCAGCTACCGTTACGTTGGAGAGGCTGACATCCATGGTCCACTCGAATATGCACGAGCGACAATGCAACACAGGCTGAACGCAGGTGACGTTGGCAAGGCGGAAGCTCAGCCAGTAACTGATCCGCAGCACTGCCAATGGCAGTGCCCCCAGTACATGCAGCAGACGTGCACGGTACCGGTCCACGTGATTGGGGTTGTGCATGTGTCCGGGATGGTCTGCCATTGCGTCAGTGGCTCTGCTTGAAGCGGCACTATGCTGACCCGCGCCAGTCCTGTGGATGAAATGCCACAGCTCGGATCAATGAGTAGTGTCTGTGTGCAACGGGTGCAGGCCTGGGATGGGGTGGGAGTACGTGTGAAGGCCATTTCACGCACGCTAACTACGACCAAGGACTTCTGTGTGTGGGATGTGTACACGTTGGTCTCACGTCGGGCAGTGCGTAGTGTGGGAGTAGTCAGCAAATGCTATCATATCTTTCAGGGGGTGCTGGGCACATGCAAGTCCCAGCTCAGAGCTGCAGATGTGCTTCCGCCTGATAGTCCAGACAAAGGACCTTTCATCCCTACAGTCAGTTTACCATCTGCTTGCATACAGGAGATGTGCAGAGGCCTGTCGTGGGTGGGGTGGGATGTCTGCGACCCAGGGAATCATGGATGATATGCCAAGCACGTGGCACATGAGCGGCCTCACTGTGTGTTACGTTGCCTCACAGCTGCTCCTCCCCCCCACGAGCCCTCACACTTGTGTGCGCTGCGCGGTTGCATCATGTGCACTCCTACGGCACACCATTGTCATGCCTGTCTGCACATGTCCAGCTGCATGCCAACAGCACCGTGATGCTGGCCGTTGAGGGTGTGCGGCCACATGAGTGTAGGCCAATGGTCTGGACAGGGCGGACACAGGTGTACAGCCCATGGCTGGCTGTGATCGCGCTGCGATTGAGGCTAGGCATCTGACTCATGCAGCCGCAGGACTGATACACACAACACTTGGCATGTATGAGCCAAGACCCCGAGTGGTCTTGCGCTCCTACATTTCCCCGTACGTGCGGGCCTGCCCTCCGGGTGCATGCTACATTGCAACATCGACTACTGTGGCCCTGGTGGTGACAACACTCCAACACAGAGACACGCTTACTGCACTTTCCGCTCAAGGCCAGACCAGAGCCACGCCCTGATCCCCCTGCCGAATCAGCACACCCCGGCGCTGACCTGACGTACGCCGGACCAGCACACGCCACTTGTACATGCAGGGGGGGGCAGACGAAGCTACATGTCCAAGGTCTTAGCCACTGCTGAGGTGACATGGTATCGTCCGCTGAAGACAGCACACTGTGATGTTGCAGGGCTCGGGCCCATCATGCTGACATAATGACCACACGGACACACTTGCTTAGATGGTGTGAATGGCTACGGGCACGTGCGCCCGGCCACTTTTATTAGCAGGCTCACATGTCGAGTGACACCTGTGTTGGATGTGTGTGGGGTGTGTGTACACCAGCCGTCATGGAGTGCCTGGTGCATTCAAAAACGACAACAGTGTACATCGTAAAGGACACAACCATTCAACCATAAAGGCTCCATGACTTGAGCTGCACAGAGTTAGTGGCCCCGGATGCACAGCGTCCTGCAGGGGCCTACCGCCATGGGCCGCTGACTTGCGGTGCACTGGGGCAGGGTCACGAGAGCAGAGCAGGTTCTCGTAGATGTCAAAGGGGGTTGTCGCGGAGTGTCTCGGTGGACAGTGGAAGGTGTACCCCCAGGGCATGATGCAGAGGGCAGAACCACGCAGAAACAGTCACTATGGTGGAGATGAATGGAACAGACACATGTCGAACACCAAGTCCGTCCCAGCCAGATGATGATGCAGACAACCCCCAGGCCATGGACTCAGATGCCACCAAAGTTCAACCAGACAGTGCCCATGACTTATTGCGCACAGAGTTAGTGGCACCGGTGCTGATAGGGGATGCCGCCTGCGATGAGGCGTGTCCAATGGTGTGAACTCCTCCATAAATTACCCAAGACACAGTTCCACATGTGGGACCTACTGGACCGCAGTGTAGGCCTGAGGCAGCGGTCAGCAGGGGCCCTCATCCAAGTGTCGCCGGCTTACGTTGGATGGTCCCACCGGCCTGCGTAGTTCAGGTTCAGTTGCACCACGGGACGCAGACTTGCGGTGAACAGGGTTAGTGGCACCAAGTCAGTTGTTGCTAGTGTTCGGTCACCTCCGTGACGAGGATCCGGCTTTCATCCGGACTGAACCGCATCTTCCTCTTACTCCTCTCCGTGCGTTCACTGGTATGGACTCTGCCATTCATGAATCACGACTAAGTGCTGGATGTGGGACCTACTGGACCGCAGTGGAGGCTGGGGGCAGCGGTCAGCACGGGCCCACAGACACGTGTCGTGTGCTTGCGATGCAGAGTTTGGGACACTGATCGAAGGGAGTTCAGTGATATAAACACTGCAATTAACATTTGGTCACTGCCATTCTAAACTCAGGACACAGTTCCACATGTGGGACCCACTGGACCGCAGTGTAGGCCTGAGCCCTCATCCAAGTGTCGCCGGCTTGCGTTGAACAGGGTTAGTGGCACCACGTGTTGCCGGCTTGCGTTGAACAGGGTTAGTGGCACCACGTGTCGCCGGCTTGCGTTGAACAGGGTTAGTGGCACCACGTGTCGCCGGCTTGCGTTGAACAGGGTTAGTGGCACCACGTGTCGTGTGCTTGCGATGCAGACTTTTGCTTCACTGATCGGAGGGAGTATAGTGATGTGGACGCTGCCACAGACTTTTGGTAACTGCCATTCAAAACTCAGGGCACAGTTCCACATGTGGGACCTACTGGACCGCAGTGTAGGCCTGAGCCCTCATCCAAGTGTCGGCGGCTTGCGTTGAACAGGGTTAGTGGCACCACGTGTTGCCGGCTTGCGTTGAACAGGGTTAGTGGCACCACGTGTCGCCGGCTTGCGTTGAACAGTGTTAGTGGCACCACGTGTCGTGTGCTTGCGATGCAGACTTTGGCTTCACTGATAGGAGGGAGTATAGTGATGCGGACGCTGCCACAGACTTTTGGTCACTGCCATTCAAAACTCACGACTCAGTACAACATGTGCCAACAACTGAGCTGAAGAGTACGCCGGTGGGGTATGTAAACAAAAAAGGAGTACTGTGGGCCAGCGTGGTGGAGGCCAGCGATGGTCTGCGGAGGCTGCAAAGGTCGCGGGACTGGGGCTTGGAGCTTGCACCGGCACGTGGTGGGCCCTCTTTGACACACGCCAGTGTCGGCAGGTGAGCGGAGCCTCCTTGGTGTGTTGGGGCAGGCAAGACGGGTCTGGGAACCAGCGGCCTGGGCTGCAGCAGGCGCACAGGGTCACAGGCCCCGCCGCTCACGGCATCGGCCTCATGGCGGACTGAGAGGCGCCGGCCTGGCAGACACGTTGGCCATTCCGAAAGAGAACCACGCCCAGTGCGACGGGGTTTTTATTCACACCCCTACGCAGGCCTGGCGTACGCAGGGCCAACCCACTCCGCACGCGCCTACAGGGGGGGACGTAACGAGCGACATTTCCGCGTTCTGCCCCACAGCCTGTGGTGACATGGTAGCGTCCACTGGCCACTACACTCCATGCACCAGCAGTTGATGTCCACATGGCCATTTCCATGGTTTGCACACTGAAGTCTGTCCGGCACATCCACGCCACACTTGGCATTGGGTAGGTTCTCATTCATTAGTCACTTGCCGCTCTCGCACATGCCTGCTCCAAGCCTCTCCTCACATTCTGCTATTGTGTGGCTGTGGTGCCATGCCGTGGCTGGGTTGTGTGCATGGCAAGCCCAGGCTCCCAATGGAGTCGTGTTGTCGTGTCTGGTCGGTTGGCATGTTGTGTGGCATGTTGCATGTAGTTTTGCTGCATGCCCATTGCCAGTGTTGTGAGTTGCATGACTGTGGAGTGGAGGTGTGTGGTGTGTTCATTTGGTACTTACCAACGAGCAATGCATTTCCATAGGTGCCATCCTGGAAGCGCTGGTTGATGATGGACTGTCGGAAGATGTATGAATCATGCACACTGCCTGGGTAGTTGGCCACAACATTGTTGAGGAGTCCCCGGTGGTCCACTATTGCCTGCACATTGATGGAATGCGTGTGCTTTCTGTTGTGGAAGTTGTGTGCAGTGTCGGCAGGCGGCACGAGGAGTACATGTGTGCAGTCGATTGCCCCCAACACGTGAGGGAATCCAGCTATGGCGTAGAAGCCTTGCTTGGTCTCCAGCTGCTCCTGCGCAGTGTGGGTGATGTGGAGGTGCTGGGGTACCAGGCTGATGATGGCATCCAGGACAGGTGTGATGAACTTGGATAGGGCTGGTTGGGAGACTCCTCCGACTCTGGCAGTTGTGGGTTGGAAGGTACCAGGGGCCAACATGTGCAGCACAGCCAGCAGCTTTGTCTGCGGAGGGATGTTGGTTGTCCGCTGTGTTGGTACCGTCAGCCTGTGGGCGATGTGGGTCAGGATGCGGAGGATGGCTGTCCTTTTGAGCCTGTAGTGGGCAATGACCTCCTCTGGCGTTAGGTCTGTGCGGCTGGTGCGTTTACGGTGGGTCCGCTGTCTTTGTCTACGCTGCCTCTGTGGTAGTCCGGGGGGGCGGGGTGGGTCCTGGGGGTGGTGGCGGCCCTGGGGGTGGTGGCGGTGGGTGTTGTGGCCCTCATGTGTCTCCGAGCTGCATGATCATTGGCTCCATGGCATCTGTGGGTCTTCAGATGTGGCTCTGGGCTGGGCTCCCTTTCATACTGCAGGTAGTCGTCCTGCTTAACACCAGCAAAAGGCAGGTGTTAAATGCCTGCTGCTACCGCAGCTTATCGCCTGTTTTTGGTTCGCATCGCAGATCTGGCAGTTCATTGTGAAAGTGGTGTAGTGGTGTTTTCGTGTGTTTTTGCACGGGAACGCCTACTCTGCATCTCATTAGGGTTAGTTGGTGGTGTCACCCATGGAGATAAATTTTGCGGCAGTTATCGCGGGAATACTGGCGATGTCTGCTGTTTGCACCCGCTTGTGAATGGGGCGATAAATCTATCTCCACTTTTGATGCGCTAAAGTGCCGATAACTCGGCGATAAGTCCTTGTCAATATGCCCCCTAGAGCGACAAATGCAAAAGAAACAATTGATGGACGGAATGCTGGACAATGCAAACATTCACCCCCAGTCACAAGGATCTGGGCTAAATCCATCATTCTTTTGCTCAACACACCACCCCAGTTTGGACCCAGCCATATGCAAATCAGTCTTGACCCTGTTCCTTGTGGGAACAGTCCAGCCCGAACTGCCAAGCCAGGTCCTCCCTGGACCAGAAACAAGCATCCTGGGACCGGTTTCAGGGCATCACCCTTCATCAGCCAGGCTAGCTTGAATCCAGTGGTGTGTGAGCACGGGACCCACGTCTGGGCATACCCTTCCCACTTAGGGCGACAAATGCAAAAGAAACAATTCATACACGGAATGCTGGACAATGCAAACATTCACCCCCAGTCACAAGGATCTGGGTTAAATCCATCATTCTTTTGCTCACCACACCACCCCAGTTTGGACCCAGCCATATGCAAATCAGTCTTGACCCTGTTCCTTGTGGGAACAGTCCATCCCGAACTGCCAAGCCAGGTCCTCCCTGGACCGGAAACAAGCATCATGGGACCGGTTTCAGGGCATCACCCTTCATCAGCCAGGCTAGCTTTAATCCAGTGATGTAGTGAGCACGGGACCCACGTCTGGTCATACTCTTCCCACTTAGGGCGACAAATGTAAAAGAAACAATTGATGGACGGAATGCTGGACAGTGCAAACATTCACCCCCAGTCACAAGGATCTGGGTTAAATCCATCATTCTTTTGCTCACCATACCCTTCCCACTTAGGGCGTCAAATGCCAAAGAAACAGTTCGTCCTGGACTGTTCCCAAAAGGAACAGGGTCAGGACTGATTTGCATATGGCTGGGTCCATATTTAGGGTGGTGTGGTGAGCAAAAGAATGATGGATTAAACCCAGATCCTTGTGACTGGGGGTGAATGTTTGCATTGTCCAGCATTCCGTCCATCAATTGTATCTTTTGCATATGTCGCCCTAAGTGGAAAGGGTATGCCCAGACATAGGTCCTGTGCTCACTACACCACTGGATTCAAGCTAGCCTGGCTGATGAAGGGTGATGCCCTGAAACCGGTCTCAGGATGCTTGTTTCCGGTCCAGGGATGACCTGGCTTGGCAGTTCATCCTGGACTGTTCCCACAAGGAATAGGGTCAGGACTGATTTGCATATGGCTGAGTCCAAACTGGGGTGGTGTGGTGAGCAAAAGAATGATGGATTAAACCCAGATCCTTGTGACTGGGGGTGAAAATTTGCATTGTCCAGCATTCCATCTATCAGTTGTTTCTTTTGCATATGTCGCCCTAAGTGGGAAGGGTATGCCCAGATGTGGGTCCTGTGCTCACTACACCACTGGATTCAAGCTAGCCTTGGTGATGCCCTGAAACCGGTCCCAGTATGCTTGTTTCAGGTCCAGGGAGGACCTGGCTTGGCAGTTCGTCCTTGACTGTTCCCACAAGGAACAGGGTCAGGACTGATTTGCATATGGCTGGGTCCAAACTGGGGTGGTGTGGTGAGCAAAAGAATGATGGATTAAACCCAGATCCTTGTGACTGGGGGTGAATGTTTGCATTGTCCAACATTGCGTCCATCAATTGTTTCTTTTGCATATGTCGCCCTAAGTAGGAAGGGTATGCCCAGACGTGGGTCCCGTGCTCACTACACCACTGAATTCAAGCTAGCCTGGCTGATGAAGGGTGATGCCCTGAAACCGGTCCCAGGATGCTTGTTTCCGGTCCAGGGAGGACCTGGCTTGGCAGTTCGGCCTGGACTGTTCCCACAAGGAACAGGGTCAAGACTGATTTGCATATGGCTGGGTCCAAACTGGGGTGGTGTGGTGAGCAAAAGAATGATGGATTAAACCCAGATCCTTGTGACTGGGGGTGAATGTTTGCATTGTCCAACATTGCGTCCATCAATTGTTCTTTTGCATATGTCGCCCTAAGTAGGAAGGGTATGCCCAGACGTGGGTCCCGTGCTCACTACACCACTGAATTCAAGCTAGCCTGGCTGATGAAGGGTGATGCCCTGAAACCGGTCCCAGGATGCTTGTTTCCGGTCCAGGGAGGACCTGGCTTGGCAGTTCGGCCTGGACTGTTCCCACAAGGAACAGGGTCAAGAATGATTTGCATATGGCTGGGTCCAAACTGGGGTGGTGTGGTGAGCAAAAGAATGATGGATTAAACCCAGATCCTTGTGACTGGCGGTGAATGATTGCATTGTCCAGCATTCCGTCCATCAATTGTTTCTTTTGCATATGTCGCCCTAAGTGGGAAGGTTATGCCCAGACGTGGGTCCCGTGCTCACTACACCACTGGATTCAAGCTAGCCTGGCTGATGAAGGGTGATGCCCTGAAACGGGTCCCTGGATGCTTGTTTCCGGTCCAGGGAGGACCTGGCTTGGCAGTTCGTCCCGGACTGTTCCCACAAGGAACAGGGTCAAGACTGATTTGCATATGGCTGGGTCCAAACTGGGGTGGTGTGGTGAGCAAAAGAATGATGGATTAAACCCAGATCCTTGTGACTGGGGGTGAATGTTTGTATTGTCCCACATTCCGTCCATCAATTGTTTCTTTTGCACAATTTAAGTAATGGCAAACTTTAATTTCCAACTCAGGACTATATACTGTAGTTAAGTATTTACATTTAACAAAAACTGAAGCTAAATATCGTTTTGGACTCCCGCTTTTTTCACGATTACTGGGCGATCATCATGAAAACATTGCAAACACACGGAGACAGGAACCTCGTTTTGAAAGAGAGGGCCAGCACCAACAGTGAATACTGACAACACCTGACCCTTGTTTAGAGAACGCCGCCGCAGCAGTTTCTGGCTTCGGTCTTTGCTCTTACTACCGAAGCCGTGCCTTGAGCCGAGGTCAGAGGTGGGAGGCCAGCGGAAGACTGCGGATTGTTCAGTCTCGGTGAACGCCACCGCAGCTGTTTCCAGCCTTGGTTTGTTCGTCCCCGCTGCCACCGCTGACACAGTTGGTATCGGCCATTGGCATTCTGCTCGAGCTCCGTTTCCCTCCTCCAAGCCCTAGGCGCAGAGCAGAGAGTTTTGGATACGCTCAAAGAAACACAAACAGACATGGGCGTCACAGCTGTAGCTGGCTGTGGGAGCGTGTGCCGAGTCCTCTGGGGAAGCGGCCCGGCTAATGCCGGGTGCGGCTTGCGGGGTTGTACTCAGAAGGCCCCGACTGTGCCTAGAGCCAGTGCCTTTGTGCCTGTGTCAAGGGTACCTACAGATCCCCAGCCTCACCGATGCCTATGAAATTTTTACCATGAGGAGGTGATCATCAGCTGGTAGCAGTCTACAGGTCTGGAGGATCCTGAGGAGACGGCGCTGAAGAGGTGAGACATTTTTATGCCTTTTCGCTCCAAATCTCAAAATCTGGCAGGGACATTATATGGATAGTGGTGGTAGGCCAACAGTAAGGCTGACTGCCTCCCAGCTGAGTGGACCTGACTTCCTGGAATGAATTTCAACGCCATTTGCTCTATTGTGGTATATGCTGTAGTACTCTTAACCTCTTGCATGCGGTGGGCGTGTGCGGAGGACGGCCGGGGGCCGTCCGAACCCCGCCCACTCATTAATTCACCCGCACAGCGGGGGAATTCGCGCAGCGCGCAAGTGGTTAAGAGACTATTATCATATCTGTGCTTGCATTGGCGATATTAACTTCTCACAATTAGCCAGCTAGGTACATGTGACTCCGCCTAGGATAATTAACCAGTGCACTCTCACTGGGGTGCGTCAGAGGAAGTAAGTGTATTTAATTGGAGATCTCTGGTGTTCTTAGTACCAAAAGTATTTACCATCCACAGCTGGTGGAGTCCGAACTCAATCAAAAGTGGCCTCAATGGCTTTTAAAATGTTGAAAAATCGCACATGTATCTGAAAAGAATAGGAACTACTCAAACACTGCGAAAGAGTAAAATAATACCGGCACATTTAAGCGTCCTTGTAGCGATACCTCCCATAACTGAGTTTTTTCCTGTAAAATCAGCGCCTGGAAAAATAAGTCAAGACTTCAAGCTGGACGCCACAGCAGCACAAAAAGAGAGAATGGATTCAAACAGGCAGCTAGTTGCACCTGTACAAGATGGCAAGGACAAATTAAATGTATCAATTTTAGCAGATCAGCAACAATTTTTACTACAAGTCCCTTTGAAAGATACTGCAAATACAGATTTTACACTACCAGACATAAGCCTCAGTCAGCTGCCACTTCTAGCTACGGCCAAGGAACCGAAGGAGCCCCCGCAGTTACTGAACAGCATTCCTAGTCATTCTCAAGGGTCAAAAGATAATTTATCCTATTCACCCGATTTTCCTCTACTTTTATCCCCACAGTTTATAACTCATCAAGAAATGTTTTCTGAGTCACTTCTCCCTCTACAGAGAGTGCTTGAATCGCTTCTCTTACTAATGGGGAAATCTACATCAATTTCTGATCAATCGTTGGAAACAGTAACTCAAATCCTGCAATTTCTGGTTACACGTGAAACTAAACAACCCAGTTCTTCATCGCAGATCACTAAAGAAAAACATAATGGAGGGCTGGATGAAAAACTCAAACATAGAGAAACACAGGAGGGAAACAGATTTCCTCGGAATGGAAAAAGGTCAAGTGCAGTGCAAACTTGTAATATAAATAAAAAGAAAGTGGGTAAAATTAAAGGAAAGGGTGAAAACTTTTTCAGGATTCTGAAGGTGAGAGCGGTCCTATTCCATCTCTTCCAAACTTTCCCATATTTACCCAAAGAAAGGAGCAACAGCAACCTATCTCTCCTGTTTCATCCTCTGCAAATAAAAGTTTGAAGTCGATAGTGTGTATTAAATCTCAAATAATTTCTGAAGAAAATAAGTCAGTGCGTACAAAGGCACCAGCAAAGAAAGGTAACAGAAAGAAACAAAGATTCTCAAAATTGAGATTTTGGAAAATAAAGTTCCCACAATTAGATCCCCAGGAAATCGTTCCACAAGAAGAAAATGAATCCTCAAAAACTGGAAAATACTTAAAACAAAACTCTATCCAGGAAAAAGTTTCATTACAAAACCCTCCGGGGAGAATGTATACCAACAACTGAGCCCTTGTGCTGAAAATTTTATTAGTCAAATATTCCCAAATATCAACCCTTCAATGACTCAACACATCTTAGCTGCGAATTCTACAGATTTATTAATAGAAAACATAGCTTTTCAGAATATTTCTTGCACTCTAGATTTTACGGATCTTTTTGTGACAGGCAATGCTCCTTTGAATCGCCGATGGATCCTGAACCTTCTACAGAACCTCACTTTTCTCCATTCCCTTTCATCTCCTGAAATAAAACTAGTTTCGTTTCCAGATAAATCTAATGTGTCAACAGCAAGGGTGGAATTCTGGGCTAACGTGATACCATCGATAGTGTTAAAAGAAAGTGAAAAGCTACATAAAAGAAGATTCAATGTTTTCAGAGTACATTTTTTAAAATCCCTTAAGAATCTCAGTGGGATCCAGGGAGAGGCTATCTCAGCCTCAAAGTCATCTCCAGATACCATCCTCACATGCCGCATCAGCAGAAATTTGACAATCCATCTTGAAGATGGAGACAGGACAATATGGAATAATAGACAATCGCAGTTATAGGATTCAACAAGCAAAATTTGCTGGCCTAGATCGCGAGTTCCTTAAACGGCAATAGGCTGAGAAGTGGTTTTAAACGTCCTTTATGTAATACTATTAACATAGTTTCCTGGAATATGGCAGGGCTTGAACCCAAAAATGACCTAAATTACTAGAAATATCACCAGCAATTGCCTGTCTGCAAGAGACTAGGCCCGTAAAAGAGTTTTATCAAACAGGATATTTTATTTTTGAGATTCATGCTGCGATAGTGAGTCGAGGTCACGCAAAGGGAGGTTTAGTTATTTTGTTATCCGAGAAAATTAAGTGGGACTTTGAAACTATTCAGTTACCGAGCAAAAATGTCCAGTGCCTTAAGCTGAAAATACTGAAGGAGAATTCCACCTCTGTAGAAATACTTCTCCTATTTAATATCTATGTTCCCCCGGGCACGGAACACAATACAATGCTGATTCACATCTTTGATTTAATTGATTCTACCTTAGATTCAGAACTTAATCCGCAGTTCCTCCTATTAGGAGATTTTAATGCGAACATTTCCACTAACCTGATAACAGCTTCAAGCAAAAATGACTTAGATGACTTTTGGTCTCTCCCAAACCCAGTCTTGCCGGAGTGTATAATAGGCAATAAATGAGGGAAAATGTTATTACCTCTGGTCGGAGGTATCAATGGAGTAATTCTCAATGGTAGGCCCGAAGGAGATGTCCCTGCACAATTTACAGGAAGGGGAGTTACTGGACAATCCATTTTAGATTACATCGCTGTAGTTATGGTTTATTTCAGAGAACACAACTTAAGTATGCATTTTACACAAAGTAGTGATCACGCAATTTTGATATTAAAAACTGAGCTGTTTCTCCCTTCTTCCTCTTCTTGGTCTTTATTACAAATGAATGGAGATTCCCCCATAGCTCATAAGAAAGGCAAAGTTATGTGGAATACCGCAGACTTGAAGAAGCTTAATGGTTTGATCTCACCACAGCTTCTTCAATTCAAAAGGAAAATAATCCAGTTTTAAATTTTGAACAGACACTTTTGGTGGTAGTACAAGCCATTCAGAATTTTTCTGCACCCGATTTAAAATTAAAATTAAAACCGCTAAGTAAACAATGCAATCCTACAGATAACATTGTATGAAGGTTAAACCGTTTAATAAGACGGCAATTTCTAAGTTTCTCCGATTTCAGGAAAAAAGAAATTTCCAAGTTACAGAAATAAAGAAAAAAATGAATATCACTAGAAAAAGAGAATCTATTAATAAAAACTGGGCTGATTTGCAGTTAGCAATCTCTCAAAAAAATAAGCAACAGTTTTGGCGTTTAATTGTAAAAGCGACCGGAGCCCAAAAACCTCCTACGGCAAACCCGGTCTCTCAAAATGACTGGGAAAAGTATCTCCTAGAGCTCTATAAGGCAAACTCGGAAGATCCCTGCCAAAGAACTCCATGGAAATTGATGAATGGTGAAGAAGAAGAAGATGGGATAAGTGCCCCAATGGAGGAAAAAATAATATCATACATTAGGCGGTCTAGATCATCATCAGCGATGGGTCCAAATAAGATCCCTGTTATAGTCATGAAAAGCAATCCTGAAGTATGGAGCAATTTTTTGGAGCCTTTATTCTGTCATACATATATAAAACTGGTCAAATTCCAAAATTGTGGACCAGGAGTATTGTCATTTCCCTTCTGAAAAAGGGCACAAGATTCTCTCTGAGCAATTACAGACAGACACTTCTGTTGGACGCAACTGGAAAGATCTTTGCGGTAGGTGTTCTGGACCATCTGAAGGACTGGGCCTTTTCAAAGGAGGTAATTCCAATGGCCAGGCAGGATTCCGTCTAAAACCCTCCGTCATCAACAACATCGGACTCCTACAATCACTAATTGATAAATACGTTGTTATGAAGTCACAGATAATATATAGTCTATTTGTAGACCTCTCTACAGCTTTTGATAGGGACGATAGAACCTGCCTATGGAGAAAGCTGGTGAAAATGGGGATCCCTGTTGCCTTATTAAGATTAATTCTGTCCCTACATACCGCTACGTGGTTTAGAGTGCAGATTGGAAAGAGAAAAGGGCCTAGCTGATAGAATCCTTACCTCGAACGGCCTTAAACAAGGCTGTTTGTTAGCCCCCTTACTCTTTTCCCTGTACGTAAGTGATTTACCGGAATGCCTAGTAGGTATAAAGAACTTCCCACCTAAAATAGCTTCTTATGAAATACATACCTTAATGTATACAGGCGATATTGTCATTTTTGACTTAACCCCGATTGTTCTACAACATAATTTAGATGCTCTTTTCGCTTACACTGAAAAAAACTTCTTGAAAATAAATATTTCGAAGACAAAAGTGGTCCCTTTAGGGGAAAGAAGCATAATATTCACTTTAATTGGAAACTAGGTGGTAAACCAGTTCAGAAGGTAAAGGAGTATGTATACTTAAGGAGAATATTTTTCACAGACATTTGAAAATAACTCTCATCCATGCCACTTGGAATCAAAAGCTACATCCCATGTAAGTGCTTTAAAAAATGTGTACACTTATTGTACACTTGTTCAGGAAAGAGACATTTCCAAGCCCTCTTAGAAATCTATCAAATAAAGATCCCACCTACCCTGACATATGCTTCAGAATATTTTCCAGAAACAAAATAGCATTTTTTGCATAAATGTGAAGGGAAATTTTTACGGAACATAACTAATACTAGTCAGGCTACTCCAGTTCAGGCTCTTCGATTAGAATTGTCTCTGACGAGTGCATATACAATCGCGCTGGCCAATACAATTAGGTGGGCATATAATATGCTACATGCAGAAAAAGATACAGCAAGAGCCTTACTAAAATTCGAAACCTTTGAGGGTGGTTCGGGAGATAATACATTTAACAAAAATCAGACTAAGTCGTGGCCCATTTGAAAATCTTTTAAAAAAAATATTACCCCACATCTTAGTTTTGACTTAGATTCAGCTCATTGTTCACAGCTATCTCATTATAGGTCTTATTCTGCTTCTCTGGAATATATGGTCTATCAGCAATATCTGAAATTTACTCTCGCAGTGTGCGACAAAGTATTATTTTGCTTTGTTTTGGGATCCTGCCTCTGAACTCCCATACCAAATATTGGGATAACTCCACTAGAGATGCTGGAATTTGTAATCTTTGTAATGGAGAGGAACAAGATCTAGCTCACATGTTATATATCTGTCCAAACAGAGAGGTAGTAGAAGCTCAGCATCGTTTTTTTAATCCTATACGTCTTAGTAATAATGTACTTATTGTGAAGGATCTGATGGCTCTTATTTATTCTCCGCCAAATGAAGTTGTTGCAAGAACTTTATATAAATGTTTTAAATCTTTTTTACCATTGTTTTAGTATTTCATGAATTTATGGTCATTATGTAATTTTACTAATGTCTGTTTTTAAAACAATTCTTATTGTTGACCTCAGTAGAGGTCTAAATCAATTAATAATACATAATATCAGTGGCCTTGCAAGAGAGGTAAAGGATTAACAGATGCTAACCATTCACAAGGGGAGATAGAGTTTTCTAAAAAGAAAGACATGATTTGATTTGCTGCCTTTCTCACAATCACAGAGTTGGAAAGTTGAAGAGGTTGCCATTTTAGCATTCTGTGAGAGTGGTGTACCATTCTTGTGCTTAGTTTTTACAAATCTTAACAGTTTCAAAACTATCCAGAAAGAGCTAAAACAACAATATACTCTACAAACTCATTTCACTGGTATGTATATAACTTTTTAATTATTTGAAAAATATACATTTGAAATGAAGATGTATATTGGAGTTTGATTAAAAAAAGTATCACAGTGATGTGAAAAACAATATATCAGATGAACTGTATCTGGCAGAGGGTATGTGTTTAAGATGTTTTTACTGTTTAAAGTTACCATGAGTAATGCCTTTAAAAATGACAATGATTTAAATGTCTAAGCATCATGTGCAGAACAGGCAGATCTATGTTATTTGCATTCTGGGAACTGTAGTACCTTTAGTCACATTATTAAAGAGGAGTAGTGTAGTCATGAATAAAACATAAGAAAATGTGCTGTGCCTGTATATAAATTATAAAGTGGTATGTATTAGGAAGTGTTTGTCAATGTGGTTCTTAACTTATATGACCAGTTTGCATATGTTTAGATGGTGAGATGTTGTTTTTCTGTTTGCAGATAGTGTTATGTATGATGAGACTGTTGAGTTTACTTAAAGATGCAGAGAGCTACATATTTTTGTAAAGATGGCCTGAAGGTGTATTTTTATTATGAAATCACATATATGTTTACATGGTGATCTATGTTTTTTAAGGCTGTTGAAAAATGTCTGTATATAGTGAGGGTGGTGCATTTCTTTCAACATGCTCTGTTTAAAATTGGGGAAGGTTAATAGTGCAGAATGTCTTGTGAGAGTTTGTGTGCTAGCTTCACTTGGCATGTAACTTTTATTTGAGAAATGCTGAATATATATTTTAAAGGCACAAGAAATATATGCGAAATGATGTAGGTATGCCATAAAGAAAAGGTTTTGTGATTTCAAAAGGTGAGAATTGTTGTTTTGAGATTTAGAAACTTACTGATGCATGTGTATGCTGAGTAACAGAGCAATGTATACTCGTAGAGAGGCATGTATACAATTATATATCAAGTGTGATATCTAGACTTATTCAATCACCCAGGTACTACACATGCACTCTTCCGATCAAACAGCACTAATTATGTATTCATTGAACTATGCAGGCAACACCCATGCGTTTATCCAATCACCCAGATAGTAGCAATATAGTTATGAGAATACACAGGCACTAACTATGTAGATATGGAACCACTGACATAGTTCCTACATAGCAAAACCAAAGTGGATAATGAACGGAGTGTTGAACATTGCAAGCACTCACCCCCAGTCAACTGATCTGGGTTTAATCCATCATCATTCTTTAGCTCACTCCGCCACCCCAGTTCAGACATGGCCGTATGCAAATCAGTCTGACCCTGTGCCTCTTGGGAACAGTCCAGCCCGAACTGCCAAGCCATGTCTTCCCTGGACCGGAAACAAGCATCCTGGGACCGGTTTCTGGCTTACAGCCATCATCAGCCAGGCCTGAGTTGGCAGAATATGCCCAGACGTGGGTCCCTTGCTCACTTTGCCACTGGATTCAAGATAGCCTGGCTGATGATGGCTGTAAGCCAGAAACCGGTCCCAGGATGCTTGTTTCCGGTCCAGGAAAGACATGGCTTGGCAGTTCGAGCTGGACTGTTCCCATGAGGCACAGGGTCAGACTGATTTGCATATGGCCATGTCTGAACTGGGGTGGCGGAGTGAGCTAAAGAATGATGATGGATTAAACCCAGATCAGTTGACTGGGGTGAGTGCTTGCAATGTTCAACACTCCGTCCATCATCCCCTTTGGTTTTGCTATGTTCGCCCTGAGTTGGCAGGGTATGCCCAGACGTGGGTCCCTTGCTCACTTTGCCACTGGATTCAAGATAGCCTGGCTGATGATGGCTGTAAGCCAGAAACCGGTCCCAGGATGCTTGTTTCCGGTCCAGGAAAAACATGGCTTGGCAGTTCGGGCTGGACTGTTCCCATGAGTCACAGGGTCAGACTGATTTGCATATGGCCATGTTTGAACTGGGGTGGCGGAGTGAGCTAAAGAATGATGATGGATTAAACCCAGATCAGTTGACTGGGGGTGAGTGCTTGCAATGTTCAACACTCCGTCCATCATCCCCTTTGGTTTTGCTATGTTCGCCCTGAGTTGGCAGGGTATGCCCAGACGTGGGTCCCTTGCTCACTTTGCCACTGGATTCAAGATAGCCTGGCTGATGATGGCTGTAAGTCAGAAACCGGTCCCAGGATGCTTGTTTCCGGTCCAGGAAAGACATGGCTTGGCAGTTCGGGCTGGACTGTTCCCAAGAGGCACAGGGTCAGACTGATTTGCATATGGCCATGTCTGAACTGGGGTGGCGGAGTGAGCTAAAGAATGATGATGGATTAAACCCAGATCAGATGACTGGGGGTGAGTGCTTGCAATGTTCAACACTCCGTCCATCATCCCCTTTGGTTTTGCTATGTTCGCCCTGAGTTGGCAGGGTATGCCCAGACGTGGGTCCCTTGCTCACTTTGCCACTGGATTCAAGATAGCCTGGCTAATGATGGCTGTAAGCCAGAAACCGGTCCCAGGATGCTTGTTTCCGGTCCAGGAAAGACATGGCTTGGCAGTTCGGGCTGGACTGTTCCCATGAGGCACAGGGTCAGACTGATTTGCATATGGCCATGTCTGAACTGGGGTGGCGGAGTGAGCTAAAGAATGATGATGGATTAAACCCAGATCAGTTGACTGGGGGTGAGTGCTTGCAATGTTCAACACTCCGTCCATCATCCCCTTTGGTTTTGCATAGTTCCTACATACTCAGGGAAACATGCAGGCACTACCTATATTCTGAGGGAATCACCTAGGCACTATCTATGTACTCATCCAATCATCCAGAGAGTATTGTTGTACTCAACCAGAAACACATGTATTTACATGTTTTAGTGAGGAATATGTACTCTTTTAGAACCATGTGGTGAATTATATATGTAACCTGTCGCACACTGGTTGAATGTACTCTGAAGAATTAGTGAGCTATATGCTGTGATACAGATTAATGTGCAGGTTTCTATGCAGTGTTTCTTAAAATGTATATCTGACACATGTAAGTGGAAAAGTCTTGAAACACTAAATCTACCAGTTATACAGTGGTAGAGAAGCACAGAAATAGCTCTTATGTTGTGTTTTTGGATTTACAGTATTGAGACTCTGAATACTTTCACACTTTGGGTGATGTTTATTTAAATAATTAGTACAAAAGGGATAAAGTGGTCTTTTAGCTTGTATAAGCGAGAACTGAGATATGGTGCAGCTGTGTTGTAGGAGAGGGTGCTGTAATATTAAAAGGTAAGTAATAAATTAAGTTTTGTATTTTGGTTTGAGATTAGTACATTGAAGTAAGTGCTTGTAGTTATGTAGGTAGGTTGATTTGTATATTTAAAACTGCAACTTAACATAAAAACTGTTTTCTATTATTCAGACAGAATGCCTACAAAAGCTTGGAGGAAAAAGGAACAGAAGCAACTACAGTATCTATGCAGAACTGAGACACACAAGAGGCAAAATGAAGACAAAAGGAGTGAACGAAAAAAGAGCAAATGGTAAGAAAACAAAGTCATTTCTTAAAAATATATGTGGACATTTCCAAAGATTACGAAATAATAAAAATAAAACTCAAACTATGAGAGAGAAGAACAGTGGACAAAACCTATCTAACAAGAACAGGAAAGAATGTAACAATGATGGACACACCTTAACCAGGAGACAGAAGCAGTTTAAGGAAATCAGAGCCAGGATGATTCATAGTTGAGTAGTTATAAATCTACTGAGAAATATGAAGAAGTATAGAAAAAGGAGAGAGGCACTGAAACAGAAAGAACAAGTAGTTGATAAGGCCTTTGCTTTGAAGAGGAAGCTTTTCATTTTGATTGTAAATAGAATAAAGACTCTTGACAAAATGGTGTTGTACATGTTGAGACAAAACCAGAAAAAAAGATTAGTGAATAGAAGTATCTTTTGTATAGTTGTTAGTGGAGAATGCACACATAGTTCTAGTACAGAGTCTTTCTTTAATGAAGAAAGCTATCTCCAGGCTAGTAGGTTAGTTCATGATATTGATTACGGAGTACAATGTTAAGAGATGAAGAATGGCACTCCTATAGCGAAAGAGATGATAGGATCTACAAATGTAGAACACATTATTGGAGAACATGTATAAGGAAGGCAGAGTCAGGCACCTGTATAGAAATGGAATTGTAGTAGTGTTTGTAGTATTCAACAGCAATCCATTGATATATTAAGGACATTTCTACATATCTTTCCAAGATGAAGTTTAAATCACAAAATAAGTACTTTACAAGGATTGGATCCTTGCAAGATTAGAAAGCATATAAATTTGCAGGGGCACTCACTAGCTTGTTTATCAACCAAAGTGTGCCAAAGCACCTTTCATTATTTCAGGATGTTAGTTGTACATCACTCAACAATGCGAACATTAGTTAGGAGGCTGTACTATGTGAAAAATCCTGCTTTATGTTTAGGAGAAATGAATAGAGCACTTTTGTATGGTACTGTGGCAGATGTAGAAAAGGTTTGTGATGGTGTGCAGTTTCGTCTCTTTGGTCCTCACCAGGATTCTAGGGAAAATGAAGAGTTGTTAAGAGGAGGAGTTGTAGAACAGGACACAGATATTAGGGTTGATACTTTTGAAGAAGAGATTACAAAATTTAACACAGTTGGTCAAAAAAAACAGAGTATGTTTGTATATGTTGTCGATGAATTCACTAGAAGATTTGTTGACTGGTGTTTAAAAACTGAAAAAGTAAATAATGACAGCTGGCAGAAGTTAGCTGTGTATTTATTTGTAGAGGAACGCTTTGGGGTGTCCATACAGCTAGTTATATGTAAGTAGTGTTACAATAAATTAGAAGATAATAAAATGAACCACACATAGATATTAGATACCCATTTTGTAGGATAATAAAATGGCTGCTAATGTAGAAAAACTATGAATGGCCAAACATAAAGAAAATAAAAAATGTATAATTCTTTACAGCATTGCGAAGGGCTGTATGGACTACTCTCCAGCACTTACTAAAACTTCACAATCCATGCAGTATGATGAATTTGGGACAACTGTGGAGCCAAATATGGAAGTTGACATTGGACCTCTAAAGGGACTCTCTGCCCCCGTGTTGATAAGGCTGGCATTGAAGTTCAGGGTCCTTCAGCCTTGCGTTGCCTTCTTGCTGCTTTTACACTATTGCTTTGGTATGTTTTTAGATGGTAAGCATGGACTTAGTCCCGGAAAAATATTTTTTATTTGTACCCCTGGATTTGTACCCAGATTTGTGCATTGCACAAATCTGCTCACAATGAACTGCTCTAAAAGAATGTTCAAGATAGATAGATAAATGGGTGTGTTCTTCTTATCGTTGTAGTTGAAAAGTGTATTATCCAATGATATTCCTTTACTTTCCAGTGTCATGATTTTCTTTTTCTTTTTTTAAATTTTTTTAGTGGTTTTGTAAAGTTATAAAAATAATTGTTGGTTTTATGGTTAGAGACGTTTTCTATGTTAGGTTTTAAGGTGATAGAACATGGATGTCATCCCACTTGAACATTTTTTGTTTGTCCCTCTAAGGTGGGTCTTTTCACAGAGTGTGCTTGCACTACTTTTGGAGCAGTTTTTCATTCCTGTTGAGTTTGGGTAAGAATGGGTAGCTTGCTGGGTGTTTTGTAGTTATGTTCTATTCGTGAGTTCAGATGTTGAAAGTTATTTTTTTAAATTGATGTTAAAATAAAGTTTAACAATTATGTTACTAAACAGCTAGACTCAAACTTTGTGTAAAATATGTTTACATATCTGTTTTACATTTTGTCATTTGTATTTGTGACTACTGATGTCATTGCAACCTCCGGTATTGCTGTGAAGAAGGAAAATGCATTTTGGAAGTAGGTATTTCGACAAATGAATGCAATGGGTAATGTTAAATTAGTATCTTACTAAATAGCTACACTGAAACTTTATGTAAAATATGTCTATATCTGTGTTTTACACTTTGTCAAAAACACCCGGTATTCGCAGTGTGTCCTTGGCAATTGCACTCATAGAATCACTCAGGCACTACCTGTGCAATCGTAAAGAACGTCCTTTCTCCACCACTCTGCAAACGCGCCTCATGGCACACTACTAGTTGTGGGATGAAGTCTAGGCCTGGGCGGTGAACTTCGCTCCGTTCGCCGAGTTTTTGCGGAGTTTTCTACACTCCGTGGAGCTCGCAGAGTGCAGAAAACTCCGCTTCGCGATGTGCAGCGGAGTTTTTTCCCCGCTCGCAATCGCGAGCGGTAAGTTTGCAATCGTGAACGGTAAGTTCGCGAGTGCGAGCTGCTGCTCGGGTAAAATTTCTACCCGAGCAGCAGGAATACCAGCACAAACTGCAGTTCGCACTTCACTCCGCCACTCGCGGAACTTCGCAGAGTTTTTTTGTAACTTCGAGGAGTTCCGCGTAGCAAAACTCCGTGAACTACGCCCATGGCTATTGAGGGTCGTTGGGGGCCAACTACCCCTCCTGTTACCTCCAGTCCACTTCGGAGGCCACTTCCCCTTTCTCCGCCACTCTGCAAACGCATCTCCTGGCACACTGCTTGTTGGGGAATGAAGTTCTCTTGACTGCTAAGGTACCTTGTGGAACAAGAAGCCCTCCTGGTACTTTCTGTAAATCTTACACAGCGGGATTCCTGAGAGCTGGTCAGAGGCCCCGTCCCCTTCCCCACCATCCTGCAAACACTATTGCTACTTAAAAAAACCATAGAAATTAACTGAAACAACCAAAGGTCACAGGGACGTTACAGTTAGGAATTAGTATGTAAAAAACCTTAGAAATTCACTGAAACAACCAAAGGTTACAGGGACGTTATAGTTAGGAATTAGCATTTAAAAAGCCTTAGACATTCACTGAAAAAAACAAAGATTACAGGGACGTTAAAGTTAGGCTGATATTTCATTCATACAAAACCTGAGAAATTCAGCAGTTGTAGTTAGCTGAGCTAACTATAACATAACAGCTGCATTTAAATTGGTTGGTCGTGCTATTTTCCAATCATCATTCCTGTGACCAAGGCTTGAGGGTGAGCTGAAACGCTTAAGGAAGGATGATTTGAATAACTGCATGTTCCCACTCTCTATCGTGTGTAATAAACAAAGTGATTTCGGAGATTTGGCTTCAGGACCTCTTTCTTGTTTAGCACATATATATCTATCTATATATATATTCACTGAAAAAACCATAGGTTTTAGGGACAGTTATAGTTACTTGGACATTGCACTCGTACAAAACCCGTGAAATTCCCCCGTTATAGTTAGTTCAGCTAACTATAACTCGCGCCCCCGCAATGCACTGCTGATGACGTCACATATTACATCACTCATGACATGGTCAGTGACATCACTGATGACATCACTGATGACATCTCAAATGACATCACTGATGACATCATCCAGTGACTGTGTGTTTCTGTAAAGTTTAAATATTTTTAATATATATAGGAAAAGACGTATTGAAGAATGAGTGGGTGTGTAAGTGTCTGTATGGATGATTTAGTAGGTGCGTGACTGACTCTATAAGTGAGTGATTTAACGTATCTTACTGAATGCATGGGTTAGTGACTAAACTGGGTGAATGTCTGTATCCGTCTGTCTGTTGCTGTGTAAGTGGCTGCATGTGTTTGTGAATAGCTAAATGAGTGTCTATATGAGTTATTGAATGCTTGTCTGAGTATCTGTATGGGTGCCTGAGTGTTTGTGTGGGAGGGGTGTGTGCAACTCTGTGCATAGATGTGTGAGTGGGTGATTCACTGGGTGGATGGTTTCAAGAGTGCATCTGTGATAGACTGTATGGGTGGGTAAGTGTGTGTAAGAGTGTGTTAGTGAGTGAATGTATGTCCCAGTGGTACATGTGTGAGTAACTACATATGTGAAAGGCAGTATATATGTGTGTTGGAGTATATAAATAGCTATAAGTAAGAGTGAGTGATTGTGATAGTGGCTGTATGGATGAGTGTGTGCTTGTATCAGTGATTGTATAAGAGCGTAACAATGTGCTACTATTTGTATGAGTAAGTGAGCTGGTGTGTGTATAACTGTATAGGTGAGTAAATGGCAGTGTGTTTAATTATTTGCATGACTGACTAGGTGTCTGAGTATCTCTATGGATGAGTGGCGTTGTTTGAGTGTCTATATAGGAGTAAGAGTGCATATGATAGTCCTGTACTGAGTGACCGTAAGTATGAGTGACTGTACGGGTGAGTGAGTGGATGTGTGTGTGTAGACCTAAGAATCAGTGAGTGGGTATGTGGTTATTGGTGTTGGAGTGTCTATGGTTTTGCGAATGGCAGTCTGTAATTTAGAGTGGGTGTATCAAAGATTATATTAGGGTGTGAGGAGGTGCATCAGATTATCACGTGGATGATGTAATCAGTGATGTCATTTGAGATGTCATTTGAGATGTCATCAGTGATGTCATCAGTGATGTCACTGACCATGTCATGAGTGATGTAATATGTGACGTCATCAGCAGTGCATTGCGGGCGCGAGTTATAGTTAGCTGAACTAACTATAACGGGGGAATTTCACGGGTTTTGTACGAGTGCAATGTCCAAGTAACTATAACTGTCCCTAAAACCTATGGTTTTTTCAGTGAATTTCAAAGGTTTTTAAATGCTAATTTGTAACTATAACGTGTCTGAAACCTATGGTTTTTCAGTGAATTTCAAAGGTTTTTAAATGCTAATTCGTAACTATAACGTGTCTGAAACCTATGGTTTTTCAGTGAATTTCAAAGGTTTTTAAATGCTAATTTGTAACTATAACGTGTCTGATACCTACGGTTTTTCAGTGAATTTCAAAGGTTTTGTAAATGACAATTTTTAAATGTATTAATTGTTATATTAATTTTTTTCATACTGATTTACTACATTTTTAGAAACAATTTCTTTTTACATATTTTATTTTTAAATTACATTGTAATTACATTATACATTACATTACAAAAATACTTTCTCAGAATGAATTACTTTAGTTTAAATACTTTGCACATAGGCAATAGACTTTTAAGTACAGTAGTTACAGTTGTTGCAATGGGCAACACATTTTCAAACACAATGCAACATTCAGCTCAATGTGAATTTCTAGTTAAATGCAATTAGTTACTTTATGGATTACTTTTTCTAACCACAGGACTGGATCCTAGATTCAGTCCTGGTACATCTCCTGTAAACAGTTGAGTAAAAGCGTTTTGGTTACAGTCGTGATTTTTAAGGAATATTATTGTATTTTAAAAGTTGACACTTAGAAACTTTTTCTCATAGAATCACCAATGTTATCCTATGGAAGGAAATTCACTTAGCAGGTAAAAACTGTTATCGTTACTTTTTCATACTCAGTGTTGGATCCTGGATCCAGCACTGGTGCATCTCCTGTAAACAGTTGAAAGAATGCGTTTAAGTCATACAGGTGATTTTTAAGGAATATTTGTAGTTTGTAAAAATCAACACTTTGAAACTTTTTGCTGAAAACCAGACAATGGATTCCTATGGAAGAAAATATAAGTTACTGGTAAGTACGGTTAAAATTACTTTTCAGGGTCAGTGCTGGGCTAAAAGATGCAGCACTGGATTCTCTCCTGATAACAGGTGAGTAAATTGGTATTCGTACTTTGGTTGATTTTAGAGGAATATTATAAAGTTCAAAAACTCCACACTTAGAAGAATTTCCAAGTGAAACCAGTCAATGTTAGCCTATGAAGGTAATTCAAGTTACCGGTAAGTACGGTTAAAATTACTTTTCAGGACCAGTACTGGGCTGAAAGATGCAGCACTGAGGTCTCTCCTGATAACAGGTGAGTAAATCGGAATTCGTATTTCGGCTGATTTTAGAGGAATATTTGTATGTTTCAAAAATCAACACTTAGAAGAATTTCCAAGTGAAACCAGTCAATGTTAGCCTATGAAGGAAATTCAAGTTACTGGTAAGTACGGTTAAAATTACTTTTCAGGATTAGTACTGGGCTGAAAGATGCAGCACTGAGGTCTCTCCTGATAACAGGTGAGTAAATCGGAATTCGTATTTCGGCTGATTTTAGAGGAATATTTTAAAGTTCCAAAACTCCACACTTAGAAGAATTTCCAAGTGAAACCAGTCAATGTTAGCCTATGGAAGGAAATTCAAGTTACTGGTAAGTACGGTTAAAATTACTTTTCAGGACCAGTACTGGGATGAAAGATACAGCACTGAGGTCTCTCCTTATAACAGGTGAGTAAATCGGAATTCGTATTTCGGCTGATTTTAGAGGAATATTTGTATGTTTCAAAAATCAACACTTAGAAACTTTTCAGCAAAAAGCAGGCAATGATATCCTATGGAAGGAAATTCAAGTTACTGGTAAGTACGGTTAAAATTACTTTTGAGGATCAGTACTGGGCTGAAAGATGCAGCACTGAGGTCTCTCCTGATAACAGGTGAGTAAATCGGAATTCGTATTTCGGCTGATTTTAGAGGAATATTTGTATGTTTCAAAAATCAACACTTAGAAACTTTTTCAGCAAAAAGCAGGCAATGATATCCTATGGAAGGAAATTCAAGTTACTGGTAAGTACGGTTAAAATTACTTTTGAGGATCAGTACTGGGCTGAAAGATGCAGCACTGAGGTCTCTCCTGATAACAGGTGAGTAAATCGGAATTCGTATTTCGGCTGATTTTAGAGGAATATTTTAAAGTTCCAAAACTCCACACTTAGAAGAATTTCCAACTGAAACCAGTCAATGTTAGCCTATGAAGGAAATTCAAGTTACCGGTAAGTACGGTTAAAATTACTTTTCAGGACCAGTACTGGGCTGAAAGATGCAGCACTGAGGTCTCTCCTGATAACAGGTGAGTAAATCTGAATTCGTATTTCGGCTGATTTTAGAGGAATATTTGTATGTTTCAAAAATCAACACTTAGAAACTTTTTCAGCAAAAGCAGGCAATGATATCCTATGGAAGGAAATTCAAGTTACTGGTAAGTACGGTTAAAATTACTTTTGAGGATCAGTACTGGGCTGAAAGATGCAGCACTGAGGTCTCTCTTGATAACAGGTGAGTAAATCGGAATTCGTATTTCGGTTGATTTTAGATGAATATTTTAAAGTTCCAAAACTCCACACATAGAAGAATTTCCAAGTGAAACCAGTCAATGTTAGCCTATGGAAGGAAATTCAAGTTACTGGTAAGTACGGTTAAAATTACTTTTCAGTACCAGTACTGGGCTGAAAGATACAGCACTGAGGTCTCTCCTGATAACAGGTGAGTAAATCGGAATTCGTATTTCGGATGATTTTAGAAGAATATTTGCACAATGGTGAAGGGAGGGGGCGGGGCCTGAGGTGACATCTGTGCAAACGCGCCCCGTTGCGCGTTTTAAGTTGGGGGATTAAGTCCCCTTGAATCCTGAGGGTCCCTAGGGGCCAACTAGCCCACCAGGAACCTCCAATATGCGCCAGGGGCTGCGTTGCAGAGACGTGTAGAGAGGCCACACCCCTTTTACACCTCTCTGCAACACAGCTCTGTGGCGCTTTCTGGATGTACCTGTTGGGCTAGTTGGCCCCCAGGGACCCTCAGGATTGAAGGGATTTAATTCCCCATCTTAAAATGCGCCACGGGGCCTGTTTGCACACATGTCACCTGAAGCCCCGCCCCTCCCTTCACCACTGTGCAAACGCGCCCGTGGCGCGTTTTAAGTTGGGATTAAGTCCCCTTGAATCCTGAGGGTCCCCGGAGTCCAACTAGCCCACCATATACCTCCAAAAGCGCCACAGAGCTGCGTTGCAGAGAGGTGTAAAGGGTGTGGCCTCTCTACACGTCTCTGCAACGCAGCCCCTGGCGCATATTGGAGGTTCCTGGTGGGATAGTTGGCCCCCAGGGACCCCCAGTATTCAAGGGGAATTCGTTCCCCTCTGCAAACGCGCCAGGGGCGCGTTTGCAGAGTGGTGAAGGAAGGGGGCGGGCCTGCGGGCCCGATCGTTTAAAAAAAAAAAAAAATGTGTCTCCTGAAGGGGGCTGTGTGGCCCCCTTCCTTTTTCCTGTTTTTGGGCCCTGGGGACCCCATCCCCCAGGGCTTACCCCTTTATTTAATTTAATTTAAAAAAAAAAAACGGGAAGGGGGCCCCCTTCCCTGGGCCTGTAAAAGGCCCCGGGGCATGGCCTTTTTTTATTTTCTTGGGAGGGGGCTGCGTGGGCCCCCTCCTCAGGCCATTTAAGGCCCCGGGGACCCCATCCCCGGGCCGGCCTTTCCATATTTTTTTTTGTTTTGTTTTTTTCTTTTTTGGGAGGGGGCCGCGTGGCCCCTCCTGGGCCACTACTTGCCCCGGGGACCCCATCCCCGGGGCTGGCCCTCTCCGTTGGGGACTGTGGGGGTCCCCAATCCCCCACAGTCCCGCCGGCTCCCACGTCCCTTGGGAGCCGGCATTGCTGTTCCACATGGGGAGCAGCTGACATGCTGCTCCCCATGTGGAAAAGCAATCGGCTTTGGATATTGGAAGAGAGAGCAGGTTTCCCTGCTCTCTCTTCAATATTCAAAGCAGCTTGCTATGGCAGGACGGGAGCCGCGAGGCTCCGTCCTGCCATAGCAAACTAAAGTGTCCCGGGGGTAGGCACCCCGGGACACTGCAGGAGCCGGCCCTGGGGGTGGCGGTCCCCAGGGCCATCAAGGGCTCCAGGAGGGGGCCGCGCGGCCCCTCCCCTACATCAGGGAGGTGGTGGTCCCCGGGGCTTCGGGGTCCAAAACGGACCCCCATTTTAATTTGTTAGTGCCCCGGGAGGTGGCGGTCCCGGGCGTGTGGGGGCTGGAGCCCCCACACAGGTTGTTTAATTTTTTTTAAAAAGCCCGGGGAGGTGGTGGTCCCGGGGCTGCGGGAGGGCTCAGAGCCCTCCCGCACCATTTCTAAAGAAAGCCCGGGGTGGTCCCCCACACATAAAATTAAACCCCCACCATGCCCCCGGGACTTGGGCCACCCGGGGCAAATACAATCGAAGCGCGGAGACCGCGCTCGATTTTCCGGCAGGATTCGCGCACCCTGAGCGCATCCTGCCGATTTTTAAAAAAATTTTTTTTTTTGGCCCAGGGGGTCCTTGTGGGACCCCTGAGCAAACCTAGGGGTCAGGGTGTTTCTACCCTGCCCCCTTTGTGCGCTTTGCGCACTTGTTTCTGTCCCTCGGTTCTACCGAGGGACAAAATGGCTGCCAACATTTCCTGAATCGGAATGTTGACAGCCAGCTGACAGCCAATTAACATGCAGCTCGTGATCGGGACGGTGCGCGCAGGGTGCGCTCAGGGTGCGCGAATCCTCCGTGCCCATAGATATATATGTACTTTTACTTTTGATTTTCTCAGCAACTACTGAACGGATTTACACCATTTAACAAAAGGGTTCTTTCTGAACCAAGAACTACCTCTTTGCCAAATTTGGTGTAATTCCGTTCAGCAGTTCGGGCTGTAGCCGTGTCTAAAGTTTCCTATGGAAAAATGCATGGGGAAAACGCGTTTTGGGACCCCCTTTTTCTCGGCCCCCGCTTGACGTATCACCCCGAGACTTTCAGGGTAGGAGCGGACCGGAGCGCCCCACGAAGTTTGAAAATTTCGCGAAGATACGTCAACCGGCAAGAGAGTTATTTCAAATAGAATGTCGCGGATTTCCTATGGATAATAGGTTGTAACTATAACTATCTACTGGCGACCGCCAGTAGATAATATATATATATATATATATATATATATATATATATATATATATATATATATATATATATATATCTCCTACTGGCTATAGTCAGTAGGTAGTTATAGTTATGGACAACTTTTCCCATAGGCGAAGCATTTTTTGTTTTGCTAATAGCTTTGTTGCTGTTTGATGAATCTTCACAACATTTTCAAAACTAGTGTCTCAGTTACTTTAGCTGCTATTGGGAAAGGTTCAGCGTGATTGATCATATGTACAAGACACTAGTGATTTTATAAGGAAAATTGAAAAGATTAAATGGCAGGATGGTTATCAGCTTATAGCACTTGATGTATCTACCCTCTATACCTGTATAAGGAATAATGATGGAATCAAAGCAGTAGAACATTTCTTAGCCAATAGACCAATAAGATTTGCCAAACATAACCAAATGTTGATTGATTTATTGATATTTTGCCTTGAGAACAATCTATTTATGTATAAACATCAAATGTATCAACAAATCCAAGGCGTGGCAATGGGGGCCAGCTTCTCCCCAGTTATGCTTGCCTGTTCATGGGTTGGTGGGAGGAGCTGGTCCTCATGAAACAATTTGCCCGTATTTTTACAGATAAGGCAATAATTTGGTTAAGATTCATAGATGATCTTTTTATTGTTTGGAATGGCTCAGAGCAGAGTGCACATGATTTTATTGAAGATATTAACAATAACAATTTGAACCTTAAATTTTCTTATTCCATCAGCTGTGAAAGTATAACATTTCTGGATGTGAAAGTATATATAGCAAATAATAACTTGGCAACAACACTGTTTAGGAAGCAAACAGCAGGTAATGCAGTATTGCATGCATCAAGCTCTCACCCGCCGCATCTCATACACAGCATCCCTTATGGGGAGATGTTGAGAATTAGACGGATTGGAAGCGATGAACAAGACACACAGGAAAAACAAAGGGAGTGTAAAAACAGATTCCTCCAAAGAGGTTATAAATCGAGAACATTAGATGCAGCAATTCTAAAGTCGAGAAGTAGAGCCAGACAAGATCTATTGCAATACAGATCAAAATCCCAGGAAGCAACAGAGGTTACATCTAATGCGCCAACACAACTTATACTAGCTTATTCTAGACAGGAAGGACAGATTAGATCCATCATAAGACGAAACTGGCCAATTATATTAGGAGACCCAGTTATAGGAGGGTCACTTCCTAAAAAGCCAGCAATTACATTCAGGAGAACAGCATCAATGGGCAATGCTTTGGTTAAAAATAGTCCGGAAGATTTAGAACCAGGCACTTGGCTAACAGCTAGGAAGGGATTTTACAGATGCTCCAGCAGTAAGGCCTGTCAATATGGAATTAATATGACAACATATAAAACAGCCTTTAGTGACCATACCCATTTGATTAATCAGTATCTGTCCTGTAAAACAGAATTTGCAGTATATGTATTAGTTTGCAGCTGTAACCTATATTATATAGGAAGTACAAAATTGGCAGTACATAAGAGGATACTGCAGCATACACGCGCCATTTTAAACAACGATCCAAGCTACCCAGTTGCCAGGCATTTTAAGGACAAACATAACAGCAGTCTGAAACATTTTAAGTATTTTGTTTTAGATGCAGTGCCACCAAACAGGAGAGGAGGTAATAGGGAGGCTAAACTCAGGCGCTTAGAAACAAGGTACATCCTAGAAATGGACATGAAGCATCCGGGAGGGCTCAATACTAGTGAAGATATGCACACTTATCTCTAGATTACCATAAGTAATAATCGAATATTACTTTGGCCATACTATCATCAATCGTGAATTTAATATATTGCAACTTGCACCTATAAGTTTTACCTTGTTATATTTATGAATTGTATTCCAGTTTATATTTATATTTACATTTTAAGGAGGACATTAGGGTAGTATTATTGCAGTGTATTTGCACAACAACTTCAAATGAATTTTATTAATAGGAATTTTATATTGTCATATGTTTTATTTTAGCCTATTTATCTGATTCTATAGGGTTGAAGTGATTTTATATAATATTTATATAATATGTACTATATATCTTCATTTGTGGGAATCGACCAGGTATAAACAGATAGTTATCCATCAATTCAGGCTTTTAGACAAATGCAGAATGTACAAAATTTATAAGTCATACTGGTTACGAGAAGGTATTGTACCTCAAAAGAGATATTGGCATTAGCTAATATATAGATACTTAGGGGCCGATTCCGATCTCGGTCGGAGGCGCACCCAATACCATTCGGTCGGGAAAAAAGCCATGCGAAAGCCAGTTTCCCGACCGATCCGTACAGCACACCGAACGAGCAAGTACGATGCGCACAACAGCAAAAATTCCGGCCGAGCCGTACTCACCCAAACCAGGTCCTGTTCTCCGACCGAGGCGAATCCGGAAACGCCGAATCGAGTCGCACGGAAGGGAAAATGCAGCCCCGTCCGGCCGGACAAGTACGATGCGCTTCCCGTACGCGCCGAACCCGTCGCTACGCACGGCACGTCAAAGCATCCGGGAGAGGCGCACATAAGCTCCGAATCGCGCCACAACACGATCCACGGCTACGAGACGAACACGGCACCGACGAGGACGACGCGAAGCGACGAGGACGAAGCGAAGCGACGAGGACGACGCGAAGCAACGAGAAGGACGAACGACACGAACCAACCATGAATCCCTTCGTCCCGATCATACCAATATTCTACATCTACTACCGGAACAGGCACGGACGCATACGACGCAGAAGGTAAGTCAGACACCAACCACAAAACACATACAACACGTACACGACACATCACACACATACACGGGGAATCTGAACATACTTACACCAGCAACAGCAGCACCATAGGGGCGGGATGCCCATCACCAATGCCACATATGCACACAGGGGCCTGAATGCGCGCCACCACCCCAACCCAGAGGGGGCTGGATGCCTACCACTACTACCACCCTTAGCCAGGGGGCAGGATGCCTACCACTACTACCACCCTTAGCCAGGGGGCAGGATGCCCACCACTACTACCACCCTCACCCACGGGGGCAGGATGCCTACCACTACTACCACCCTCACCCAGGGGGCAGGATGCCTACCACTACTACCACCCTTAGCCAGGGGGCAGGATGCCCACCACTACTACCACCCTCACCCACGGGGGCAGGATGCCTACCACTACTACCACCCTTAGCCAGGGGGCAGGATGCCCACCACTACTACCACCCTTAGCCAGGGGGCAGGATGCCCACCACTACTACCAACCTTAGCCAGGGGGCAGGATGCCCACCACTACTACCACCCTTAGCCAGGGGGCAGGATGCCCACCACTACTACCACCCTCACCCACGGGGGCAGGATGCCTACCACTACTACCACCCTCACCCAGGGGGGCAGGATGCCTACCACTACTACCACCCTTAGCCAGGGGGCAGGATGCCCACCACTACTACCACCCTTAGCCAGGGGGCAGGATGCCCACCACTACTACCACCCTCACCCACGGGGGCAGGATGCCTACCACTACTACCACCCTTAGCCAGGGGGCAGGATGCCTACCACTACTACCACCCTTAGCCAGGGGGCAGGATGCCCACCACTACTACCACCCTCACCCACGGGGGCAGGATGCCTACCACTACTACCACCCTCACCCAGGGGGCAGGATGCCTACCACTACTACCACCCTTAGCCAGGGGGCAGGATGCCCACCACTACTACCACCCTCACCCACGGGGGCAGGATGCCTACCACTACTACCACCCTTAGCCAGGGGGCAGGATGCCCACCACTACTACCACCCTTAGCCAGGGGGCAGGATGCCCACCACTACTACCACCCTTAGCCAGGGGGCAGGATGCCCACCACTACTACCACCCTCACCCACGGGGGCAGGATGCCTACCACTACTACCACCCTCAACCAGGGGGGCAGGATGCCTACCACTACTACCACCCTCACCCACGGGGGGCAGGATGCCTACCACTACTACCACCCTCACCCAGGGGGGCAGGATGCCTACCACTACTACCACCCTTAGCCAGGGGGCAGGATGCCCACCACTACTACCACCCTTAGCCAGGGGGCAGGATGCCCACCACTACTACCACCCTCACCCACGGGGGCAGGATGCCTACCACTACTACCACCCTTAGCCAGGGGGCAGGATGCCCACCACTACTACCACCCTTAGCCAGGGGGCAGGATGCCCACCACTACTACCACCCTCACCCACGGGGGCAGGATGCCTACCACTACTACCACCCTTAGCCAGGGGGCAGGATGCCCACCACTACTACCACCCTTAGCCAGGGGGCAGGATGCCCACCACTACTACCACCCTCACCCAGGGGGCAGGATGCCTACCACTACTACCACCCTTAGCCAGGGGGCAGGATGCCTACCACTACTACCACCCTTAGCCAGGGGGCAGGATGCCCACCACTACTACCACCCTCACCCACGGGGGCAGGATGCCTACCACTACTACCACCCTCACCCAGGGGGGCAGGATGCCTACCACTACTACCACCCTTAGCCAGGGGGCAGGATGCCCACCACTACTACCACCCTCACCCACGGGGGCAGGATGCCTACCACTACTACCACCCTTAGCCAGGGGGCAGGATGCCCACCACTACTACCACCCTTAGCCAGGGGGCAGGATGCCCACCACTACTACCACCCTCACCCACGGGGGGCAGGATGCCTACCACTACTACCACCCTTAGCCAGGGGGCAGGATGCCCACCACTACTACCACCCTTAGCCAGGGGGCAGGATGCCCACCACTACTACCACCCTCACCCACGGGGGCAGGATGCCTACCACTACTACCACCCTTAGCCAGGGGGCAGGATGCCCACCACTACTACCACCCTTAGCCAGGGGGCAGGATGCCTACCACTACTACCACCCTCACCCAGGGGGCTGGATGCCTACCACTACTACCACCCCCACTCATAGGATGGACAATGCATGACACAACAAGCACACCACAACCTAGGGAATGCAAGATTAAGACATCCCCCACCACCATGACAAGCGTGTGTAGGCTGTGTCAAATGCCTACAACACCGAACATGACTTTCAACATACAATGTGACCCCCTAGCACATGTGCCACACATATATGTGTGTGGCACCCACAATGCAAGCAGCCCATGACCATTGTGGCAATGGGGCCTAAACCCCCATCATCACAGTGACCAAAAGGTAAGTGTGGGGTCCATAGCTGAAGCACATTTTGACCATTGTGGCAATGGGGTCTAAACCCCCATCATCACAGTGACCAAAAGGCAAGTGTGGGGTCCATAGCTGAAGCACATTTTGACCATTGTGGCAATGGGGTCTAAACCCCCATCATCACAGTGACCAAAAGGCAAGTGTGGGGTCCATAGCTGAAGCACATTTTGACCATTGTGGCAATGGGGTCTACACCCTCATCATCACAGTGACCAAAAGGTAATTGTTGACAAAGAAAGAGCTGCAACTGCCAAACTGCATGGATCATTCCTGGTCACA